>JAMKCH010013742.1:0-25872 GCA_023653785.1 Ophioderma brevispina | reverse complement strand
AACCATGCAAGGCCCAAGATGTCGAGAAAGTTGATCATAAAAAAAGTAAGGGGGGACCTGATACAGGAACGGAGTGCCCATCTCTCTTTCGAAGCGATAGGGCCACAGACTCCACCATATTATGTTGCTGTAGTGGGGATCGATACCACCTTTACAGCGGTCTGTTACCTTCCCGACATTGAATTAATGCCGGTACCAATTTATACACCTGGTGGAGAGGAGTAATTAAGGTGGTAAGTGCCTTACTCAAGGGCAAAAACAAAACGGTTGGCCGCATGGGACTCGAACCACACGACCTTTTTGGATGCGGGCGACGAGCGCCTCAATCCACTGGACACCGTGCCTGATCATATTAATAACATGCAACCTCATTAGTAATTAAGCAATAGGGCTGTATACTGATCAGTCACTTGCCAATGCTTAGTCTTCATCATCGGCCCTCGGTTCTTCAGATATCACCTTAGCGACACACAAATTAACACTTGATTCGAGGCCATTTGGGCAGCTTTATGACCATTTCTTTGATTGTTTCTAGCATGTAAGTGAAATGAATGAGCCATTCCAAAAGGCATGTTATTTCCTAACAAGGCGACTGTATTTTACGCGAGGCGTAAAATATGTCCCCGCCGCATGTCGCGATCACGAACATGCCCAAAAAAAACAAAAGTGCAATGAAATGTATGAAGTGTACAATACTTATCCCAAAAATGGTTACCTTTTGTGAAATGACTCAAGAAATCTTAAAATTATCTTTGCAAAATCCCTTAAATCACTATAATTTAGTTAAAAATATATAATTATTCAATTTGGCAAATATTTTTGAAAAAATCATGAACCACATTTCAAATTTGGGCCATGTAGGGGTCTGGAAAGGGGCGAAACACTGAATTTACGTATTTTCACATTTTCACCAAGAAATCTAAACAGGCTGGCAACCCAAACGACTGATCCACGTGCTGCAACCAGAACCCACTAAAAAAACTTTCAATGAAAAACCAGGGTACTACAATGTTAATTACCTTTGGTGTGTATACTGTGCACCCCACCTGGCAATTCACTGATTTTTGCATATTAATTAGCTCCATTGACATATTTAATTTGCCCTAAATATGGGCCCACAATTAATCAGGTCACGAAACTCCTCAGTCAGCTTCCTTCCACCAAGTTTCATCATTATACGGCCCCTTACGGAACTCCAGAAAACTTGTTAACAAGCGTGCGGGGAAAATTTTGTCATAAATATGCAAATAATACTGAATTAGCAATTTTACACCAATAATATAATCAGGTCGAGGAACTCATCAACCTGCGTCTTTCCACCAAGTTATATTCATCGTGCCCATACGGAACCTCCAGATAAATCGACACCAATATGGCCAAATGTTGACATTTTCTGCTGCAATAGTGACCTTTTGCCCCTACCCCCTGGACAGAACCAGGGGAAGACCCTGGGAAATGAATACATGGTTAAGTAGGGGGTTTCCTTTCCTACAATATACCAAATTTGGCTACTCTAGATCATCCAGAAAAAAAAGATAGGCCCAAATGTTCCAGGGTTAACATTTTATCACGGACATCGGACATACGACATCCCCTACCCCTGACAGGCCCAGGGGCAGACCGGGGGGGAATGAATTACATGGTAAGTAGGGGGTTTCCCCTTCGACAATATACAAAATTTTGGCTACTCTAGCTCATCCAGAAAAAAAGAGATGACCAAAATGTTTCCAGTGGTTAACATTTTTATCACGGAGATACAGACATACGGACATACAGGCATACGGACGGAGCCCTTTTATAGCCCCTCCGACTTTGTTCGGTGGGGACAACTAGCGGCTACCAGTCCAGTCTCCTGCTAGCGTTCAGGTAAAGATACAGGCTGTCCAAAAAAAATGTTAACAATGAGACAAGCATTTGTAAAAAAGTAAAGTATACATGGGACTTGTTGATGCTCTTAAGATAACTAAAAAATAGCTTTTATTTGCCGGTTTTTCATTTCAATGTGATATGTTAGAATTGGCAATTGAGCCTATTGAAGATATTGACAATCCCTTTGAACTTCATTATGTCAATAAGTTGAGCATTGTCTTTATGATCAGTAAAAATAATACTTTGTATTTTTCCAAATATTAATCCGTCAGTTCCCCTTTCATTAGCCAGGTTAGCCCTATCAACGCCTCAAAATTACACAGAATGTTAAACCAAACCAACAAACCAACAATCATACACTTCTTTGGATTCCAGAAAATCGACGATTCTAGAGCCAGAATCCACAACAAAAACACTAAAGATAAACAAAAACAAAAACAAAAAAGAAGAGCAACCTTCCGATAATAAACCTACTGGCCTAGTGCAGCAGTCAGAATGGAAATAAAGACACCAGGGGCAGGCCATACAGATCCACGGACAAGAATGCAAGAACTCAAGCCAACATTTTTCTTGTTAGAAAGAGCAGTTGTGGTAGACCCAACGATGAACGATTGGTAAAACACGGGGTAGGAATCTCAAGCTTTCTTAATAGAAAAACACTACAAAATCTATTTGTTTCTTTAAGATGGAAAGAAGATGTTCTATGAAGCAGTGTATTCATGGGGAATCATTGCATTCCAGGGTTCTATAGGCAGAAATCGGACCAAGATGATTTTGCCCTATCATAATTAATGAAGCATATCTTTTGTTCGACGTTATGGATGGAATGAAAATAAATGGCAAATTAAAGCTGATTTTATGGCTCAAGAACTACCAAACAAGGACCCATTCGTACTTTGTTGTTATCAAAATTCCTGTAGTTCCGAGTGGTAAAACATTTTGTTGGACAGGCCTAGTATGGCGAATTTGTGCTAGTTTTGTCATGGTAGGCCTATGGGAATCACCACCTCAAAATGGTCGTCCTTGACTTGTGACTCAGCGTAAACAGCCCTGTAACTAATCGTTCCTCAAATGGCCGAAAAATGGAAAACTTATCTTGACAAATATTTGTATGTCACTTACCTCAAAACGATGGTGGCGTGTTCCTCTGTATTATGGCATTGGTTTCATCGGTGAAATTGTTAGCTATTGCACTCTGATTCAAAAGGTCATAACGCTTGTCCAGGAAAATCATTATTCTGTGATACATTCGGCGAGGCATTCCAAGCCCCATTCCAACATGACACGTTGAGGCATTATGCAAACATCATGGCAGCTCCAGAAACTGAAACGTGATTCAGGCATATGAAGCTTATTTCATTAAAGCAGCAACTGCAATAAAACTACAACGAGAATCATTTCAGACTAAAACAATCATAACAAAACTATTGATTAAGGACTGTGATCTTTCCTCGAGCGACCCGTGCAACAAATGCTTAAAAAAATGTAGTCTCAATCGGATTTGAACATAACCTCAGGATACGGAGATTAAGGTGTTCTAACCCACTAAACCACAGGGGATGAGTGAATGCAGCACAGGGAAAATCTTAGGTTCTTAAAGGTTGTGAGTTCAACCAAGTTAGAGCTAAAGAACTCTACTCAAATGACTCTACACCACCAGTACTATAACTGGGTACACAAGTCCTAGCTGCACTGGGGTATTCAAGTGCAATAAGATTAAAGGCCGACTCAGAAATTTCCGAAATCTAATTATTTTTGGGTAAAAGTAAAATTAGACAACTAGAAATAAAGATAGTAACCTAAAAAGACTTAATTCCAAAAGTTAGAGATGATCGGATGGTCGTTTTCATGGCCGTAAGCAGCTTATGCCACAGTATTAACATGCCATAGAGATACCGTTATAACAAAAATTCCGGAGACCCGAATTTTATAACAAAGTGTGTGTATTTCTAATGAAGGACTTCGATTTGGAGTGTGTTATTTCACACAGTGATGAGTCTATGTGCAGGCTTATGTATATGCACAAACTCTATTTGTTTAAATTTTGGTCGTCCTCATCGGGAAATCCTGAGTCAGCCTTTTATGTCCACGCAGTTTACAATTACGGCGGTCCTGAAAGTACTTATAATCCTGTTTTCGAAATTGAAAAAAAAAGTTGCGTAAATTGAAACCAGCGTTTGAAAATTCTTAATACTGGAATAATAACTC
This sequence comes from Ophioderma brevispina, assembly GCA_023653785.1. Lineage (NCBI taxonomy): Eukaryota > Metazoa > Echinodermata > Ophiuroidea > Amphilepidida > Ophiodermatidae > Ophioderma > Ophioderma brevispina. Next base: position 21,795 of record JAMKCH010013742.1, on the reverse strand, counting down.
AAAAGGCATTGTGGGAAAAGGGAGCGGCCCGTAGCTGAATTGTTTGTTTCACTTTCCCGTCTTTGCTAGCCCCAAGTACCCCCCGACACAAACCGTTCAATTTTTCTCAGGCTTAGGTTCTATAGGTTCATACCAATTTGATACATATCACACAAAACATAGTAAATGGACCCTCTGATGCAAAAATCCTCCACAGAACCCCGTCATTTTTCCCCGGAGATAATTTGATATTTTAGTTCCTTTGCTACATTCGCTATGACGGACTGATAACGTTAATCTCTCGGCGGAGTACAAATTTTGATAATATCTTTCGCAGTCTTTGACACAGACTACACAACTTTCCCCGGCCACCGTAGCAGTTTATAAATGCATATATCCCAGGTTAAAGGGGCCATTTCGTGATCCATAGCCCTTCTTAGACTTGCCTAAAAAGGTTGAGATTTTTTATATCATCTGACCTGTTGGCCCTAAGTTATATTTGCCTAATTTTAAACGTGCAAATCAATCTGCTCTTAAAGAAATTCGTAATTTGTATTTTCTGGCTTTTTGCGACAGTGACCTATCAGGGCAGCAGGATACAACATTTGTGCATAACAATCAGACCGCATGGTCAAAAATTAAAACTGAAATTTTTTGGAAATAACCTTTCTTGGGGATATTTAGTGAACCTAACCATACATGAGATGCTAGGATCATTAAAGTGTACTTTTATATGCAGAGATTAGATACAGACTACCATTGAAGAACTAAAGTTGTTTTAAGAATTTTTCAGAGGTGGGCACTGCGCACACGAAAAGTCCGAGTCCCATGTTGACATACGTCACACTCCACTCGGCGCATGGTAAATAACTCCACACAACTGATGAGAGATCATAAGTAGTAAACATGGTATGAGTCAATGTACAAGTAGTACAATGCTGTACGTCAACGCTCTTTTTAGAGCTAAACGTGAAACACCCTCTTACCCTCTTTGGCCAGGCCCAACTCGGTCTCAGCCATTTCTTCATGGTCACTGACTTCCTTGTCTCCAGATTTCAGCCACGATACGTCTAGCTCTTCCTCTAATAGTCGTTGCAATTTCTTCAGCTGTGATGTTTCCAAGGCAAATGTACGATTACAACAGGGACCCACCGCATCTGTCATGACACAACACACAAAATACAACAGAATACATATATAACTTAAAATTTACTACTCTAACTTCCACAACCCATTCCTTGCATTCTCCTTACATTAATACAAATACAATAAAATGACTATCAAGCCTACTTATCTGAATTTGCGCATCATTACACAGCAAAAACTCGACTGGTGTTTTGTATTGTACGGGTTCTTTTTCATTCTTTCTTTCGTCTTCTTTCTGGAACACTTCTTGTAACTTATAGCTCTAACATTCTTTGCACGATTTTGACAAATTGGTTACAGGTTCCATTAACCTAACCCATTTATTTCCTATATGGGGCCTAGAGTGGGGTCTAATGCCTGCTGAGGTCACTGGGCTCAAAAATGTGATTGTTCACAAAACACTACTCTACAGTTACAAAGTTGATCATGTGACTTATGTAGGTGATAACGCTTCTTCTAACAAAAGTTACACTACTAGATTTTGACCAAAGGTCATTTGGGGTCTTGGGTCAAAAGTTGATTTTTACAAGAAAGGTGCTACTCCTACGATAACAATGCATTGCCATGTGACTCATGCAAATGGAGCAGCAGAGACCCTTTCACCAAAGTGTGCTTGTGCATGAGGTCATTAGGGGTCCTTCCGTTCTCAGACTCCAAACTGGGTTTCGGGGGGGGTGGGGGGGACATGTTCCCCCCTAGAAGCTTTGACCGGGAAAAAAGCCTAAAATCATGCTAAATCAGCAGACTTCTTTTAACCTTACCTACCTGCTCAAACCGGGAAACTTTTTACACCGCCACAGGACAATCCTGCCTCAAAAAACCGCCTCAAAACCACCTCAAAAAAACCATGAATTTTGTCCTCCTCTGAAAGTGACCACCCCTGCTAGCCACACAGAACAACACCCCTGCTACATCTATTTATGATTCCTATTTGATCACTCTCATCTAAGGACGATGACCTTGCCTGCTTCTGAATCTTTTCTTGCTCTCAGACTTTTGGTAGCTTCTCTCCCTTTAAGTTGCATCATCACACCCTGCAATTGTATAACCCTAATTAATGTCTCCTATCATTATAGTCTATTTTAGCTCACCTCTGATCTAATCCAAGGTTCCATTAGCATGCCTTGTAATTCTTCTGCTCTCACATTAGTAGCCTCTGCTTCATGAAAGTCCTCCTTAGTCTCTTATCATCATTACCGTTTCTTGAGCGACATCTAACTCGTCAGGGTACCATTAAGTTGTACTCTATTTCTGCTTCCCGCTTTAGTAGCTCCTGCTGTCTTGGAAGTCTAAGGGCCAGTAAAAAAATAAACCAGTTTGATCGTCCCCGCCCGCTTCGATTTTTTGGATTCCACACCCATTTTTTTGTTATTTGTTATTCTTTTAAAAGCAACACCCACCAAAAAGAATGCTAAAAAGGGGAAAACAAAGTCAACACAAACTATTCTGAGAAAAAATACAGCGGTCCTCGACCGCTTGTGTCGCCTGCCGTCGCGGTTAGTGAATTAATAGGCGTAACATGAATGACCTTTGACCTTGATATGGCACCCCCCTTTGAATTTGACCTCATCAAACAAATGACGGATCCCACATTGCACCTTATGATTCAAGTTTACTACTCTTTTCCATTTGATCTTCCACTTTTCAAATGAGTCAATTTTACCATTTTCAGCCTATTTTACAACTTGACTCACATGACCTTGTGACCTTGGTATGCGAACCTTGACCTCATCAACAAATGAGGATCCATGTTGCAACCTGTGATGCAAGTTTACTTACTTCCAATTGACTTCAAGTTCAAATGAGGCAATTTTACATTTTCAGCTCTATTTTATACAACTTGACCTCACATGACCTTTGACCTTGGCATGTGCCTTCGACCTCATCAACAATTGGGGGTGCCATTTTGCCGCACCTGTACCCACGTTTGGTTTAAATACTCAACACCAACACCAACAACAACAGACAACAGACATCAACCCGACAACAACAACATGGACAAAGTGATCCCTATTTGTCTTCCCTGCCTTAGGGCAGGCCTACACAAAAATGACTATTTTTAAAGACTATCCTTCATTTAGTTGTTGAGCAATTCTTCAACCTTCTTGCATACTATTATTTCCACAATCCACGCAATCTCAAATATATCATGGTGGGTGGCATCTTAGCTATGGCGGCTATCTTGAAAAAAAAAATTATAAAGGCCTCCCATCCCCCACTTTTTTCAAGTCAGACGCTCAACTGGTTTTTATTTTTTTTACTTGTCAATTGCCTGCTATCTAACCATACTGACCCGAGTATAGTCCAGACTTGAGCAAATCCCCCCTAAGTTTTTGAAAATTTCAGAAAATTCTAAATATCCATTTCTTATCCCACCCATGGCTAAAAATTGGCCTACCAACTTCCATTTTTAATTTTAATATTCCACTCATTTTAGAGTAAAAATACGGAAATTTTTAAAAGTTTTTGAAAAACCTACATTTAAAGAGATAACATGGCAAAGTGTCACAGATTCAGCAGAAGACAGTTTCTGGTTCAACATTTTCCTCAGTCTTTCATTTCACACTCAGAGAGGATTCTACAAGAAGATTTGTCATTCTCTTCCAATTTCAGTAAAAAAAATTTAACAAACCACTAATATTAATTCACTTTCATAAATTCAGTACAAAAAACTCAAAACATTTTTTAACAAGGGCAATGAGCCTGAGTTAGCGCACAGGGCGCCTAATAATGGCAGCATAATTTCCCACTTTTTTTTCACTTCCTTATTTATCAACTCATGACATTTCTAACAAACACCACAACATTCAATGCAATATTCCTAATATTTCAAGAGATTTTCACCCACTTCATAGTATGATATTCACAAACCCACAATTTTGATAAAAAATATTTAGTTGGAGGTATAGGTCGCCAAACCAAATATGTCTGCCACCATATCAGTGGCAAATTGGTTTCAATTCTTGTGACTTTTTGGTCTTTTGCTAAAAAAAATCACTAAGTTACATTATACTAAGGCCATTAAACATGACTAGTTACAAATCAACAAGATTAATCCATTTTCAGAATGAGGGTGAAACTATTTCTATTAGAAAAACTAACTGCTGCATTTTTCACACAACATTTTTACCAATTGAAAGTCATAGTGGTTTGTTGTGTGATATAAAATTGGATCGTTATGCTCAAATTTAATTTATCGAGCTATGATGGCAATCAATATTGGCAAGATGCGTCGTGCCCAAATGTTGAAACTCATAGTGAGACCCAATTAATATTGGGCTGTAATCATCTAATTTATCATTTCATGTTTTTGGATCTGATATTTTCACATCACTTGGGGACTCTTCAAACCTGATAAATGTACAGTAGCGAGTGGCCAAGACATTTGACTCTTGATTGGGCATGATTATCCACCTTTAATCCCCACCCCGCATTTCAAGGTAATTCAGCTTTAAAAAAAAGGTGGGACTATACTCAAGTCAGTTAGGTAGTATAAGCCAAATATTGCCTATCGGAGAGTTTCCATCAGCTCACCCTCTGTCTCTTCCCATTATCTTAAAGTTGGCCTCCAATTTCTTCTGCTCTTTCCTTTGGTAGCTTCCTTTTATAGATGTCTCATCACTGCTCTACATTGCTTTACGAGACTGTAGCAAGCAAATGTAAAGTAGTTTTTTATGGGGATGCAAGATGGTTTCCTTAAGAACAGGGGTTTCCAACCTTTTTGATGTCGGGAGGTGGGCCGCATTGGTTAATCCAACAAACCTTTTGCGGCCTCAAGCAAGTTTTTGGTTTAGACATGCCTACGATAGTCGGAAGTAAGACCCCATATCTATACCATTTTTTTAACTGAAAAGGGGACCCCCATTAACACAAAGAATTCCCTTTCATTTATGAAGAAATGTTACATCGTTAGGTAAATGAAAAATATGGCTTCAGTTTGAAGAAATTGGCTAAATTTTCCCACAATTTTTAGAACATTTCAGATTGAATGAATTGGACTAATTTTCCAAACAATTTTTAAAAGTTTGGGTTGTTTCAGATTGGAAAATTGAAAGAATTCAAATGACATTTAAAAAAACTTTTATATTTCAGATATTATGCATTTTATTTTTTTTTCTGGGAAGTACCTCGCGGGTCGCATGCGCTTCTTTGCGGGCCGCAAATGGCCCCCGGACCGCAGGTTGGACACCCCGCATTAAGACCATGTTGGCAATTACACAGCCAGATTCTTAATTGTTGGTGTATCCCCTCCTTCAGGTACGGTCACAATGACTATTTCATAAGCTCTATTTCAGGAACCACTCTTGATGTAGACTTACACTAAGGACTTGCGAACACACAAATCACTTGATACTATAAGTTTTCTATGCAGTACCTATCATATATTTGTACTCTAAGATTTTTTTGTTATTTCTTATTCATATAACTTGAATTAATTGGCCATTGCCTCTATTTGGCAAGTGCACATTATAACACATGGTCAGTTCAGACTTTTTAAAGCAAATAAATTAGTTTTCAAAATCTCACAGAGCCTGGGAAAAATTGGTGGCAAATATATTGGAATGTTTCAATAAAATAAAAGAGCAGTCTGTTTGTCAGTCTCTTACAAACGGCATGTAAAGGCCCTTCAAAAAAACTCTAACATTCCTTGAGTGATTATCCAACTTTCCGGGCTTGATTGGATACAGTGGATGGCTCATTCTTAAACAAGCTTTGAAAATTAAGCAAATTTCATTGGCTGATGCCGCCTGGGTTCAATTCGAACAAGGAACCCAGGTCGTACGCGCTGTGTATGGACGTTATTTTTATGTTTGAGCGCTCGCGTCATCCCGGCGTTTTCTACTTTTCCTCTCGCGCGCGCTGCCAACGTTGCGTCTCCTTGTGTATGATCGTTGCTTTCAGCGGGTTTTTCGATTGTTTTCACTGGTGATGGCAGTCCTTTCTTGTTTGTATTTACGAAGCCGTAAAGTATCGCTAAATTTGCACAAAAAAAAAGAAAAATTAAAAAAAAAAAAAAAAAATAAAGGTATGATTTGTGGAACCGGCACTCATCTTTACGACAAATGAAACGCCGGGGCGACACCATTAATTTTTGCGTGGAAGAACTCGGGCCCCTGTCTCATTCTCCACTTAAAATACTGGTATCGCCTTGGGTTTCAATTCGTCGTAAAGAGAGTACCGGTTCAAATCATACCTTTATTCTCTAAATTTTAAAAAACCCTGTTTCACAATCCCTGCAAAATGCATGCATTGACTGCATCACGTTATGGTTTGCAACTCATTTACTTGACTCTATTAATGGGGATAGCAACTGCGGGAAATTGTTTGACAGAACTCTCCACCAGGCGTTATCTTTCACCATTATCGATGATTCCATATTCACTGGAACCAGCGTGGCGTGTTTTGGCATTTCAAAAATTGTGCGAAAAGGGGCGAATCATTTCCAACAACTTCACAATGACTTGGAAGTAATTTTGCGGTAATTGACCAAACTACAGGTTGCTCCCCTGAATTAGCACTATGATTCAATTTTGGTATTTTCAATAAATAATATTTTTTTAGGCATTTATTAATTTTAGGAGGATTACTATGTCCATATGTTTTAAGGTTGCAACACGAGATTTCAAGTAATGTCCATATTTTCTGTAATATTGTAGTGATTTCATATAAGATTAGACATGCAATAGATTCTACATTTTATTTAGCTACGAAATAACTTAAAATGAAAACACAGGTGATTTGTATAGCTTATATTTCAATAGAAAAACATAGCCGAATTTTTTTTTTTTGCGTATTTGCTCCTATAGGAAATTAGAAATGTCAATTTTGGTACAAAGAAAACAGTTCCTCAGCTTAATCCTTTCAGATGGGGTGTTTTTGATAGAAAGCTTTACAACCAGTGCAAAAAAAATCGATTTTCATCTTTTTTAGGACCCCTGTTATTTGAAATCTCTCACTGCACGTTTAATTTGACTTATATACACCTCCTCCTATTATTTACTACCATGAATTACAACCAGGTTAAAGGTTGCACTCTTGATCATTAAGGTGTGTTTCTATTGGGACCATTTAACGGAAAAGAGACGGATAAGGGATTAAATGTTGACTCAATAGAAACTGACCTCCATCACCATTTACTGGTAAATCAACCCGGCCAAAATTTTCTTCTCGAGGAAGGAAAATAGCCGGGGTCAATTACCAGTAAACGCCAATAGAAACACCACTCCGTTCCGCGACCGTGCGCATGCAAGCGAGGAAAAGCCCCCCAATTGATAATACCGCGTGATACGAACGACGATAGGCCCTACGTTGTGGACGTGTAGACTAGAGAGATGAGGGATATGATTCGGCGGGTGCCGCCTTGATCTTACGTACATTGCCTTAATCGGCCGCTTGGAAAACGACATGTACCTTCGAACATTTAACCCATCTAACACATCATTTGACTTCTGATTTGGACTGTAAAATGTCAAAATGGACATCAACTCTACTATCGCAACTCCAGCCATATTTGTGTTGAAAAAAGGTCAACCACAATGCTTTGGGTTGACCTCAGTGTACGACCTTTTGCCGGCAAGTTTTATGTGGAGTTGATCGAGAGCAGCCAGGTAGTATTACCGGTAAACAGTGCCAAATAGAATGAACGGTATCCACCTTTTCCTTGCTCTTCCCGGTAAGAGATTTCCCGGTAAAATGCAGGAGCTTCAATAGAAACACGCTTTATAGACTATCCCCAACTTAATGAGATTTTTTATCATCTGAACAATTGCTCTAAATATCGTACGGTATGTTGTGTTAAAATCTTACATGGCAGATTGGATATACTCGGGATAACATTGGTTAATTTTGTATTTTTGACAATAACTAGACAGAAGTTACAACATAGTACTCTATGGGGCTGTGATAAGAAGATTTCTTCATAACATCAGAAACAACAATCAAAAATTAACGACAATTAGGGAATAATCTATTTCAAGGATATCCATATGAACCATAACAAATAAAGGTGCTTGGATGATAGGACCATAAAATGTACTTTTAAATTGTGATAAATCTACAGTGCTGTATCTACATATATCCATTATTGTCAAAAAATCTTTACCTAAAGTGAAATTTTGGGGCGGGGACACTTTAGAAAGATGTTTTAATGGAGAAATTATCCACTGGATTCATGGGGTGGGACATTACCTTGAATTCCACCTCATTAGCCAGTAAAGCCAAAAATCATCATAAGCTAAGTCCACTATTGACATGTTAGATTGCTAATGCAGCATTTGGTAATATAAACTCCAGTTTGGCTGTGGAAAAAGAAAAAATGACAACCATAGAGTGGATAATGATTGAATTGTTTGTTAATCACAATATTTTATTCTGTTTTATTAAAGAAATATTAAGAAAACAACATGGTTAAAAGTACCTTTGCTAAGTTTTTCACACATGCAGATGCCAATTCAGTGTTTGTTCGGCCAGTTTGTTTGTTGCTTCTTTCGAAAAAAAAAGATGAGAACAAAATTGAGGAAACCGATGAACCCTTCAAACCTAGCATGATATAGTTGATGTAGCAATTATCATAACATGCACTTGGAAGCTATTTTCGAAACAAGTGTATCATACATATTCATGTTGCTTTTCTGAACAGCTTTTAACCAGGATACATTATTGTAAATACAAAACATGCAGACTTTCCTATTGAGTTCAGTCAGTGGTGCAGAATGTTTGGAATTAGAGAACATGACCTAGGAAATTACTCTCAAAAGTTAAGGAATAACACAGTGGGATTAGGTAGGTCAGGTTTCCTTTGACGGCCTCGTACTGGAATTCTGGTAACCAGTACTTACCTGTCCAAGGGCAGAGAAGTCGGCAAGCTAAACCGTCACCCCCATTGGGTTTCTAAAGAAATCTGAGGAGGAGGGTTAATGCTGGTTACCCTGGTAGAATGAAAAAAGATCTACCTACAAGGACCGTCCAGCTCTGGAAAGCTATGGCGGCCATCCAGACATCCACTCACATGTGCCTTGCATTGGGGGGGTGTGGTTGCCAAAGGCTACGCCCACCGCCGAAATGTACGGTATTGAGTCAGGAAGGGCATCCAGACAATTATTCCTTTTGCTCCAATAAATCCCACACAGCACTATGCTGGGCTGTTGAGGTGTATCCGGCCACGCCTGTTTAGCGGGACAAACCGGATTTAAACCTTTGGTTTAACTAAAATATAATATGAATGGCTTAACGAGGGATTATCCTGAATGGTTTTAGAGGAAATCTTTAGTCCAAAACCCTGCTCCTGAATCCTAAATCATTCGAAAAGACAAACGCCTTATACATAAACAGCTAGTTTGAATTTGAAGAATGTTCTCAGACATAAATCTAAAACCTAACGAATTTCTATGCTAATACTCTTTGGCCAAAGGCCCATTTGAATGAAAGTGAATAGTCCCACTCTGGATTTTCTGTACAAAATGTTTCCCTTAGTTCTTACCAATTGATGAAACGAGCATAAAACGGGTCATTTGGTTCATTACAGCTTCATGCTTAGTTCATTAAGGTTATTGCATGTTATCTCATCACTAACCCCAATATTGAATGCTTGTATTCATATCATGATGGCAGCAACAATTTCTGAATTTGACAGCCTCAGTTGGCCAGAATAGCTTAATGTACATTCTTTTTTATCCCTTCATGTTAATTGTCAGATTTGTGTTGTTAAGATACTCTATGCTTGATCCCATACATATCAAATTCAGGATTTGGATAAAATTTTTAGGGTATAGGGCTGTCTAACTAATTCCAGGGTCACTTGTAGGTTGCCTTAGCCTTTATCCATCGCACCCTCGTGCGCAAGTATCACTCCGTGACACTACAACACTGCGGACTGTCAATAAATCTGAATTTTAGGTTTTCATCGCAGCCATGGTTCATCGGAGCTGGAAAAAACGTTGTTTATCGAGGTCGTTTGCGTTTGGCACCCTTTATGACCCTTTCTTTGGGTTTGTTTTCTACATGCAGTAGAAACGATAGGTCATTCTAAAATGTGCATGTTATTTCCTAATAGCGGCTACCATTCCAGTCTCTTGTTATCACTTCAGGTAAAAAATTCGGCGCATTTTATGCCCCAGTTTGCACGGCGGACTATGGGAATCATCACCACAAAAAATGGCCGCTCCATTAAATTCCCAGTACCTCAAAAGGGCCAAATGTGTGACATCAGGTAGACACCCCTACAAACCTCTGTCTGATCAGTTTAAAGGGTGTAGAACGAGATACATGAAAGTCCCTAAAATAACTTCCATGAGAAAACACCAAGACACATCCATAATCAAGAGGAAGTCCTAAATTACCTCGCAGGTCATGCATAGACTCATTGAGTCAGATTTAGCCTCAAATAGGCCCAGGATCCTGTGCTAATGGCAGTAAGGTTCTCCATCACCTCTTCAACCTGATCTGTCAGATCTTCTACTATATCAAGAAGTACGTAAACACACTGGTCACAGCTTGAAGTAATAAATAGGAAGAATAACTCAAGGGCAAAACATAATATATTATTGTAATTCAGATAATTCGCTGATGTAGAGCATGTTAGAATAAGGTGGTTACCAGGAAAACGGCTTGTGCTAACTTGCTTAGGAGCACTGATAACATTGTCACCAAAACAAAACCTATAGCATATCCTAATTTGGGAAAACAGGTACATGAGCCAAGGCTTGAACCAGTAACCCATTTGTTACTAATGCCCGCACTACATTAGTGAATAACAGAAATCTATACATTTGACAGTTTACGGTTGTCTGGAGCACAACATGAGGTTTTTCAACTTGGTTCAATCCACTGATCTAAATTCCATTTGGTCTCAATTTCCCCATTTGATCCTTTTCTGATTGTATCCAAAAATAAGAAAGATTGGGTAGGACAAAGAATTGCGTAGGGCAAAACAGGGAGTGGACAAAATAAATACAGAAACAAAAGGATGGAATAAAAAAGGATTAGAATTTAAATGGGATTGGCACAAATGGGATTGAATAAATGGGATGGAATAAAAGGGAGTGGAATAAATGGGCTGGAATAAATGGATTAGAATAAATGGATTGGCCACAAATGGGATTAGAATGGGTTGGAATAAATGGGATATGAGTAAATGAGGATTGGAAATAAATAGGATTTGAATAAATGGGATTGGAATAAATGGGATTGGAGTAATAACTGGGAGTGGGAATAAATGGGACTGGAACAAATGGGATTTCCTTCCTATGCCAACTTATCAATGGATAGTACTCTAAGTAGACCCATAAATATGTTTTCAGCCAACAAAGTCTACTGGAGTTAATTCAAGTTTGATAACACATTTTTAAAGCCACTATCAAGTCCAGATCCCGACTTTATTGTGTAAATAATGCATAAAAATTGTCATTTCTTGATAAATACAGCATGTTAAGCTTAGCCACATACGGGGTCTTTACTATGGCCATTTCCAATAAAACAGTGTAAAAAATGGACTTTGATGAAAAAACAGGGGACGATTGTTTACTTTTTGAAGAAATTGCTGATAGTGTCTTAAATGATTCTATTTCACTCAGGAACTTACACAAATTGGTTGACGGAATACATTAATAAAAATTGGCCCAAGTGAAATTGGCCCAAGTTTACTTAATCTATTGCTAAACTTTTGAACAAACTTATTTTTCACATAGATAAAATTCTCAAGCAGGAAATGATTTGCAATTTACAATCACAAAGGTATTTTCTTAAACACCTCCTATGTACAAAAAGGCAGCATTTTATAATACCTGCCCCACATGTTTTGATCGAGATCTCGATCACTTGAGCACTGTAGTGTTAAACAATTGTCCAAAACTGGTAACATTATTTTTCGAAACCCTGTGATTAGAAACCAGAAATGCAGAGAAAAGGAGGTAACTACTTGAGTTTCTCTCACTGGACACATGCACTTGCCCTTCCTGGACAGCCAGCTTGTGCTTTTATGAAGTAACTTATCAAGAAACCTGGACATTACAATTTCCCCAGTCTGGACTGGAACTGAGATAGACAGAACAAAATTCAGTTAAAACACATCAACTAACTGTGATCAAACTTACGTTCACATCCAGCAGGTGCGAGTACATGATATCGGGTCGACTACTGGTCACAGCGAGGCCAGTGGACCAGGGGAATATGCAGGCACGTCTCCTCGTCACACTCAGTAGGCTTCACCAATCGCAACCTACAAAGTGAAACATAATGGTGGGCTCTACTCTTATTGGCAGATGCTGGCTGATGCTATCCTTTTACACATGCCTCTTCTTGCAATGGGTATGTTTATGAATCCAGTGTGCCAGAGATGAGGAGTGTTCAATAGACTGCATTACAGCCAACAACTATAATAAAAATAATATTATTAATATATGAAAACCCCATCCTAAGCAACCTTTAATGAGGATTAGTTGATTATGTTTCTTGAACATTTCTAGGGCTTCTTCTCAATCTCAGTCGATAATTTGACATCAATGCAAGTTTTTTTGTATCTTGGGATTTTGATACATTCTATAAACAAGTTAAATTCTGTTGATAAATAGTATAAATGTGAGAACAAATTTTTTCAAGTTTTAAACATTATTTTCTAATAAAAGGCACTATCATGCCAAAGGAGTCAAAATATTTAAAATTTGGCAGGAATAGCTTAACAGTGTAGGAAAGGTAAGAGAACTCTTATAAGTTATTTTGTCCAACTAAAAAAACTGATTACAAAAAGAAAACAGCAGTAGCAAAGATATGAATCTCCATTCAATTATGTGTTGTAGTAAGTGTCCGTACGGACAGTAATGACTAAAAAATCCAATTTTGTCTTTATTAGGCTGCTTTTGGTCATATCACTAGTAGGGTATATTAGGACAACTATATTTGACACAGAGATGCAAAAATTTGATTTTGTGAAGGTTTTTCAATTGTCTAATTTAGCCAAATCAATGATAGGCCTTTAAAGGTTGCAAAGAGAATTTGAGTCATCACTTAATTGTGTCAATTTGTAGTTATTTCATATAGATTAGCCCCTCCATATAATTCTTACCTGTATTTGGCTGCTCATATTTCAATATAAAACAGGCTGAATTAAGTACTTGCTCCATACGAAATTAGAAATTCACATTTTTGAACCAAAAGAAAATTTCTAAGCTTAGTCCTTTCAAGTGGGGGTATTTGTGATGGACGTTTTAATCCCTGCAAAAATCAGGAATTTCAATATTTTTGGCACACCTGGATATGTGAAACTCTCATTGCACCTTTAAAGAAATCAGTGACATGCAAGTTCCCTTCAGCAATTTCCTATATTCTAAGTTAAATTATGGCCAAAGAGAGGTGGTTTACCTTTGTCGACAGAAACTCCACCAACTCTGAATTGGATCACAAGAGTTGACAAAAATATTTTCAAGGAGAATTATTAAGTTAATAAAATTACATACAACTGCAAACACACACTTTCAAAATCCAGAGGGGCATGTCATTTTGTTGTTGTCCTTCTGAACGTTGGTATTATTTGTTTTGTTTAGAATATTCAAACCATACCAAATCAAAAAACACTATATCAATATACCAAGTAGAACAGGAGCAGAAATCATAGGGGCCTTATTTAAGGAATTTGTTTACTTCCCATACAGAAAAGGTTGAAACCGTATGTAGTTAGTATGGACCCTCTTACATCAATGCTAGGTAGGTAGTACTCTCAAATTGTGGGTATCACTTTTTCAATAGGGGCCAATTAAGTTACAACAGGGGTCCAAACATTTAAAATGCCCCATCATGTTGAAATGTATGGCCATATTCGGCCATCTAATCACAAGGATTCCAAAAATGTTATAGTTTGTACCACCTACGACCATGGTTTTGGAGTATAGGGTTAGGGGTAAAATGGCTTTAAAAATGGTAAAAAAAGGTCAATTCTCAATTTGTTACGGGTCAACATTAAAAGTTACAATTGATTATTTTTAAATACTTGCAAATTATCCTGAGGTATGAGGACTCCAAAAAGTATAGGTTTTGATTATGTTACATGTTTACTTACGGAGATAGGGTCAAGAAGGTCAATGCCAATTGGATTATGTTGCCCTATGACATTTTTGTCGCTCAACCATGATAAACTATACAGCTGCAGGGGTACAAACTATTCCTTCTTTAACGCATAAGCTAGATGAACACTTCTATATTTTTCAACAAAATTGGAGCAACTTCCGATTATGACCCCTGTACAAATAGAAATTGACCTTTTTTACCATTTTAGCCTTTTTACCCTATAACTCCAAAACCATTTGTTCATAGATGGTACAAACTAACATTTTTTGGAATCCTTATAAGATTATATGAACAATAGGGCATACATTTCAACATGATTGGGGCATTTTAAAGTTTGACCCCTGTGTACACTTAAATGGGCCCCTATTGAAAAAGTACCACAATTTGAGAGTACCCCTCCCTTAGCGTTGATATAGAGGGTCATACTAACTACCAAAGGTGGTCAACCTTTTCAGTAGTGAGGAGTAAACGAGCATGTTTGACCTGGGTCCCCCTAGCTCCTCCACTATAAGACGAAACACTTGTGAAAGGGGCCTGACAAATTATGGTGAACTAGTATAGAGATTACCGTCTCAAGGGTTTTCCTCTGCCGATCCGATGGCCGATAATTTTTTTTTTAGTCTATCTATCTACTGCCGCAGCCCGGATGCTGTGCACCATGTACGCGCCAAACATGTCCCCTGTTTTTCCATTAAGTTAAGTCTTTTTTAGTATCAGCAGATCCACTGATCCGATCGGATGATTTGCCCCATATAGTAAAGATTGATGAACCCCAGTGAGTACTAGTAAGAGTTGCACTGTTGGTTCAAATTTTTAACCTTAAGATTGGGCGATGATGATTTTAATTAATACTGTCTGACCGAGGTGACACACAAATATAAAATTGTCCCATATTAAGCTACAATTTCCACAAGGAATTTCATAGGATAGGTTAACTTTTTGAAAATTCTTGCAGGATTCCATGGAGTTTTGCACAGTATCAACAGATGTCAGATGTGTCTTGTGGTTTCTACTTAAACTGGAAAAACTCGTTATACTTTGTCCTCTTTCATTCAATACATCTGCTGAGATTTGGCAGGTTCGACATATGGTTATAATCGTGTTTTTTTTGAGTGTGATTTTTGCAAAATCGGCCGATCGGATGTCTGATACAAAATCATTTAATCTCTACTATAGCTCTTTGTCAAAGTAAACCTTTTACAAGATACGCATACTTTAAGTGTGATTCGCGTAAATGTGATCGTGCGATCGACTGCTAGCCTGCCACTTCTGGATGTCGGTTTGTAAATATTTGTATAAAGGATTTTGAATAAAAAATTTAAAAGTATAGAATTTCCCAAAGATGCAGTAGAACTTACAATGTCATTCTACTTCACATCATTTTTATCAGCAAACAAAGCATGCACTTTTGTCCACACACTATATCCGGGGAAAGGCACATGGCTGAAAAGAATCAGGTGAGAGCAAAATGTGGATTTTCCGGCAGAAGTGTTTGTTTTCGCAAAGTATTGAACATCTTGTAAGAAAAAGGCATAAGCATAATTTGTACCACAACTCGCACAATGATGTCATGACAAGAGGATATCTAAAACCTATAAAAAGTTGGGAAAGGGAACCAATAGACAACATGGCCAAAAGTATGGTGTAGATCAAAAATTTTTCCGATGTTCAAACACACCTGAAAACAACAAAGAAATCCAAGGTGCAAAAGATTTGAACATAGTTGCTAGTCATCTTGTAAACATTCTAAGTATATACAGCATGCAGAGGTTAACACACAGTCATGATAGACTTTAACAAAATCTTGCATAGGTGCTGTTGCTGTGTCATATTACAATCATATGAAATCAATTACAGATCTGGCCGTCAGCTGGATGAATTTACCAGTAGATGCGGGGACCAGTCATTAATCGTGAAAGAGAAAGAACAGCATTAGGGGAAAGATTCAAATTGACATTTATTTACTATGAATCGTTAAGTTTATAAGAGAATATATTAGGCTGGTCAGAGACAAGCCCATCATTCATTTTCAGGGAGGGGATTTTTCCAGAAACCATGCTAATATTGATGGCTAGAGGTGTATATCAGAATAGATGGCCACAGCTTAAAAACAAATATTGGGGTAAATTGGAGACAAAATCTATATTTTCTTAGCAAGGGTGTTATTTTCCAGGATTTAACCAACGAACAACCAATTAAAATTATTATGCAAGTGACTTTACAAAAAGTTTTTAAAGTGGGATCAAAACCGATAACTAAAAATTGCAATGTTTGTTTGATGAGTTTACGGACCGCACGCCCCAACATTTAGTAATGTGTGGTGGTGGGGGAAACAATTTGTCAGGGGTTCCCAACCTTTTCTGCCTGACACTCATTTCTATATGATAAAAATTGGGATGACCCCCCCCCCAACCTTTGTCTTATTTTGCCCAATATTGATTCAAAAAAATACTGAATGGTATTTCAAAATTGCATAACAAATATGGCAAAATTTTAGGGTAATTATTAAACTCCTGGCAGTGTATTTTAATTTTGTAAATCTTCCAAACATTTAGGTAAAATTTCCAAAAGACGGGATAAATGGGCTGTTCTAAATAAATAAAAAATAAACAGACCTCACTTAACTTTTTGATTATTCCCAGCTAAGACTTTCTATAGGCTTAGATCTAGTATTATTCCCCCCTTGTCTCTCTTTTCTTAGAGGTAGTATGTTTGTTTATTGCCAATAAATTTCGTATCGGATGGATTTGCCTGTGATTGGGAGTTAAGCCAATCGTTAAGTAAAGTTTATCTCAATCCAGCCTTCGGGCCTGATTAATTAGTTTACTTTAGTACTTCTCCTAGCTTAAGTGCAATTCCATCGGGTGGGCACGTTCCAGATCCAAAGGTCTGCAGTGTCACATTGAGGCCATCTGCTCCTGGTTTACAGACACATTTGATAGTGTGGGAACACATTGCGTGCTGTATGAAGCAGCACTACAGTTACAGGAGGTACATCCAATACACCTATCAAAGCCCCAGTATGCTGGGTGTGGGTGAAATCGATGTGGGATGTGTGAGGATATAGACAACCATTTTTAAGTGGTTATTTTAGGTGGAAATTTCCTATCAGTAGTAAGATTTTTTCTGAGTACGATATTAATATAATATGAAATTGACCAACAAGACAAAACATATAGGCTAGTATTCTCAAAGGTAGACTAACTTTAGTTCCTGGGTTTTACCAGGGTTAGTCCTGCATGAGTGGACTTTATTTTCAGTCAACATTACTGTGAAAGTAAATGTAATGGATGAGAAAATATCCTCATGAATGGACAGTTCCTTCCCATCCAATGAGGAATTTTTCTCACCCATTACAGGCACATTTAGAGTGTGTTGGAAGGAAAAGGGTCAACTTTTGTAGGACTAACCATAGTTTAAAACCCAGGTCAAAGTTAGAACCCTTTAAGCATACAGCCATAGATTATTCATTTTAGCAGCTATGGAAATTTATGCAATTATGGTCCTGCCCAGTTTCAATTGCAATTTTAGGATGGGTATACTGGAGGGCATGTGTGTCCAAGGGATAATAAAGTGACTGACCCGCAGCCCAAGGGTTTGAGCCCCGCTGTTGCCAATGTTTTGCCTTGAGTAAGGCAGTTTACCGCAATTACTCCTCTCTACCCAGTGTAAGAATGGCTACCAGCATTATTCAATGTGGGAATGTAAACAGAACGGCATAGAGGTGTAGACAATATACGTCCAGCAACATTATATATGAGTGGATTTGGCCCCAGTTGCTTCGAAATTGGGGGAGATGTCACTCAACATCTGTTCCTGTGTACACAGGTCAATCCCCTTTACCATCTCCTTTTATTACATGGTGCATATTAGACATCATTGAGTTAATTACGTTTGCATCATACCCTGTTTTACTATTTTCGCGCATGCATCTCACATTGTATATGTTCTTGCATTAAAGGGGTTGTTCAATTATTCGTAATGATGAGGCCAATTTGCATGAAAAAATAGTTTGGCTTCTACTATCCAAAGGGCTAGACCGATTTTAACTATAATTTCATAATCAGATGTTTTTGGATGATATGCTTCACGAGAGGGGAAAAACACATGAAAAAAATGGACCTATAATAGATCACCCACCTTTAATCAATAGTGTCTATCAAATTAAAGCCATAAGTTAATTCCTGATTAACATATAGGAAGCCACCCACCCTATCCCAATCTCATCAAGGAGGAAGAAGGAAGCACTGGAGTATCCGACCTGGCTTTTGACCTGGATCCCGAGGGCGGGAGAACCTTTAATAGCCGAAATAGGCTGATTTGGCACGTTTTGGCATGAAACTGGCGTGCACACGCTCTCTCCACACTCATGGCTATGCGTATGGGAAGCATCAAAGAAATAAAAGTGCAACGATCATTACTTACAGGCACATCATCACATCAGATCCGGTAACACCATCCTTGCAGGACACAGGAGCCATGTTGTATTCAAGTATTCGCTACCACTTGATACAGTTACATACTGAAGGAAATAAAAATATTGTGCACACGACTTTAAAACACTCATGAATAATACCAGGCTGGCAATATTCGAAGGGAGTTTTAGACCCGCCGTTTAAACCAGGGTTAGTCCTACGTGAGTGGACCTTTTTACCTTTCAAAATACTTTGAAAGTAAATGTAATAAGTGAGAAATTCCTCATTGATGGGCTGGAACGGCTCATCCATAAGGAATTTTCTCACCCATTACAGCACATTTTGAAGAGTATGTTGGAAAGAAAAAAGGTCCAATCATGTTGGACTAACCCTGGTTTAAACGCGGGTTTATAAGGTTATACTCCCTTTGAGAATACCAGCTACAGACTGTACAGATACACATTACTCATGCACGGTTCTGATAATTCCACAGACTTTGCTCACACTTCATCTCCGTGCGTTTTTGTGCCACGATATTTTGGATGGGATGCATGCGTATATTCTAGACAGCCTAAGGAATTGTCTAGAAACAACTTGGTGTTCTTTCGGTAAATATTAGTACAAGTTAACCTTTCATAAAAGACGTCCATTTTGGATTGCTTCAAATAATTTCTGAAAGTCAAATTCCCTTAAACTTTACAGATACCTCAAGTAATAGAGTGTTCTCACACAGTGTTCATAAATCTTATCAAGCTTGTATGCCCCCTCATCTTTGTTCATAGTGTGCTTCCCTCTGCTACGGATCCATATAAGCGTACAAGCTTGATCAGATTTACGTCCAAGTCATCACCAAATGGCAACTACCAAATTCGGCAACACCAAGCCGAAACGGTGTTGCCAACTTCTGATTCTTCCACACCATTCATACAGTGAACAAGACTCCTGATAGGATCGTCGAAATATCTGAGTGAGTACTACAAATGTTTTCCTGGATTTGTGTGAGAACACTCCATTACTTGATTTATGAACAATCCTGATGAATCTATTTACCGATTTACAGATACCTGTTACTTACACTTCGGCTTCTGGTGTTATGCAAGAAAATTGAATTCTCTAAGGATTGCAATTAGATTTTTTCACAAAATATTGAATACTTCTCCTAACATGCATTCCATACAATGATTAAAATTAGGTTATGACAGAGGATTTCCAGACACCCATTAAAACTCTCCCTCTTTGGTTAAGAAACAATTGAAAATGTGCCCTTATAATGAGACCACTGACGAAAAATGTAAAGGAGTATTAAGCAGAAAAAAAAAATTGTTTCAGAAAACGTACCATTAAATTTTGCATTTTAGTGATTTATTTGGTCTTCATCTTTTAGAGGTTATAATTTTTCCAACGTTAAAAAAAGTGGCTAAATAATCCTGCTTTTTTTGTATAAGAAAACCAAAGAAAGTTAACTGCTTTTTCACTTTTGTTGTTCCACCAACACCACACCTTTTTCTTTCTTCAACAATCCCTTTTTGTTTTGCCTTATTATTATTATATTTTTTGCTCAGAACTTGCAAATGTTAGATCACCACATTGCTCATCTAGCCTACTTAATTGTAAAGTTATAGGACACAAATTATTTCAATTTCAACAACAAAGTTTTATTAGTCCAAAGTTTACAAAACTACTGTTTTGCAATCTCATTGTCTTTGGCAATGATATCACACAACACTGAAACAAAGAAAATCATAATGCAAAGATTCAAACATGCACTTTCTTCTTTTCTCTTCTTTCGCATGATGCAGCACTTTAAATGTATTGAATTGGTGGAGCCAGCTCACTCCCTCTTGACTGGTTGGGGTTTGAGAGAAGTCTATATCCACCAATGGACGAAGTGGGGCACTCAGATTGAGAATGTGATCTACAGTCTGTGATGGGAGCCACATTGCCAGCCTGTATAGGGTCCGCAGGCCCCCATACTACTTGCTGGTTTACATGACGACGCCTGTGTCTAATCAGGTTTCAAGATGACCCATTCCATATGTGGAAGGTGCTACCAGTGGGAGTTCTGTCATAAGGTGTGATAGTAATTGGTCTGGGCTTGGAGTATCTAGCCATGCAGTTTTCCATGACTTAGAATGTTGAATGGAGAGCTGGCGAGTTTAGATTAGCGGCGTTCCAACCGAAAGGTCCGATGAGAGTGCATCTCTGCCTGTCGAGCTTTTTGTACATTACATATTAATGTAAAAACCATGCACTAGCTAGTCATTAAATTATGTTCATTCATGACAGTGGTTAACCCACCAGACTTGAGAGACATTTACACAATCTTGCATACATGTTCTTTGCTCTGTTAGACTTTTGTTAGAATCAAATAGGTACAATTCAATTACCAGAGTGCCCGGACCAGCTGTTGATGACCAATGTTATAGTTGACGAGTTTACGATTAATGGAATGGAAGGGACAATATAGGGTAAAAGATCAGATGAAATATATTTTTGATGTTTAAGGTTGATAGCACAATAGCTCACCCTAGCTTAGATCCTATATTGACGATTCAAAAAAAAAAACAACATTTTCTTGCAAGGTCCAATAATTTTCTTGAATCAATCACAATACATCCAATTATTATGCCATAGAAATACAAAGTAATTCAGACTCTATAGAAGATTAACATCCAACTTTTTATAACTATCCCTGATAATTTAACTACTGTCTTTTCATGATCTAATATTTTAGCTCATAATATTTGACCTTGACCACCCCTAAACCATCTTGATGGCCTAAAGTTATTTTGAGTAGTCCCACTCTTAATTCCAATCCTTTGGTGTCCTCTGGTATCCAAATTCGCAAGTGTCACTTTGCGGCCATCCGCTCTGGTTTTACAGACAGCATTACCAGTGTTTTGGGATCACATTGCCGTGGCTTAATGAAGCGCACTAACGTCACAGGCGGTACAACCCAATAAAACTTAATCAAAGCCCCAGAAAGTTTGCTGTTGATTAACACCAGAGGGAGTTGTAAGGTGGGAACAATTTATTTAAGAGGTTTTTTGGGATAGAGATTTTGTGTAATCCTTGAAGCAGTCTAGGAAATCATCAAGCCTACTCACCCTTCAACTTCCTTTTTTATTTTGGCCAGTACAAATGCAACAAGAAGTACAGATAATAGTATTATTTACAATTTACAATTATAATAGACTTT
>JAMKCH010013741.1:0-42176 GCA_023653785.1 Ophioderma brevispina | reverse complement strand
AAGTCGGGTAGAACAATTATGTCGGAAACCAGTTTAACAGCCTTTATAAATTGAAAATCTTCCCAAAATCACATATGTTCTTTTTATTTCATTCCTGAAAAGATATTGCCCTCTTTCATTAATGTTCTAAAGATATTGCCCTCTTTACTTAAGGTTCGATATTTATTTTATTTCCTTAATACGGAAAAATCAGGAGATTTGCTAGCTGAACCGGGAGAATTCCGGTTGGGTATGGGTCGAGTGTTTTGGGCCGGCCAAGTTAATTCGGGAGCGTAAAACCGCTTCCCAAAATTGAAACACATCCGCAAGAACTATGTTCACGACCCTCTTGACCGATTTCCGTCAATCGTTTACGACTAACATATTACAGAGCAAAATAATCAACAAAGCGCATGGAACATACAAAAATGGTCCGAACATTTCACCTTTTCTTCAATCGATGCTTGCATATAAATACCCAAAAATATGCTTTTCACGGCCACTTTTCGCTGTACGAGCGTGGGAAAAGCTTGAAAAATCTTAGTCAAGGCACCTGCCACTTATACGTAAATCAAGCAGAAAAATGTGTGAAAAACATTTTTTAGCAACTCTGGAAACTGACGAGAAGAGTACTCCAATGGTTACAGGCAAATTATGCGGGACGGAAAGGCTCTACAAGCTTTTTCGCTCGAGCCAAAAAGGCTATACTTTGATTACACCAAATAGGCCGGGGAATTTTCGGTGTTATCGGTCCACGCATAAAAGTAAACCAAAGTACTCCGAGCGTCTGCAACAGGAACGCGTGCGCCCGCATATATACACGCGCATCTCTTGTGTTGTCTTGCGACTACAACTTATTCAAATCAGTTCGACTGTTATGAGGCCCGCATATTTGGTGGTAATCAAAGTATAGACAATACTTGGATAATACCCACATGGCCACAAGTGTATGGCACAAGATCTGACCCAAAGGGACCCCTGAATGACTTTTGGACCTCCCTGGACCCCACATAAGCCCCTTGCTTCATGTCTATACATGTATTGTCCATGGTAGGAATTAATTGGGATAGGATGTGTTCAGATCAAAAACTAAAAAGCTGTAAGTGTCAACTTTGTTAATGAATAGATGGTTTAACCCTTTTTACATTC
The DNA here is from genome assembly GCA_023653785.1 of Ophioderma brevispina. Taxonomy (NCBI): domain Eukaryota; kingdom Metazoa; phylum Echinodermata; class Ophiuroidea; order Amphilepidida; family Ophiodermatidae; genus Ophioderma; species Ophioderma brevispina. The sequence continues at coordinate 41,048 of JAMKCH010013741.1, read as the reverse complement.
CAGAGCCGTTTTGTATCGAATATATATGTAAGGCTTCATACCAGAATAAAATTGAATACTTGCACGTACAGCTGCGGACACATATCGATTCCTTTGTTGGAGTTCAATAGACTGTCAATCAAAGACCGGATAAAGTGTCATGAACCTCGAGGACGGGTGAAACCTCTACGTTGTCGATTTGTGGGACGTCATGTAATGCATGAGAACGTCCGCGGTGGCGTAGCAAGCCATGCGGTGCGTTGCGTCCCCATGCACATAATCGTGATGGACGCGTTCGAAACATAAATAACAACAAGCGATCTGTTTTTACGCATCGCGTAAATACATGTCCCCGCCGAATGTTGCGATCACTAACAAGTGATAAATGCAACTCAACACCTACCCCCCCCCAAATGCCCCGCAACACTCTACCTCTACCCCCCCCCAACAACCCCAGAACGCCTCACCCTCCCCAACACCCAACCAACTCCCCAACCCCCAACCCTCATCTCCCAACACCCCCCCTCACCCCAACACCCAACCCCATCCCCAACAAACCCCACCCTCATCCCCAACCCCCCCCGCAACACCCCCCCAACCCCCTCCTTAACATCCCTCCACCACCCAACCCTACCCAATACCTATAACATCACGCCTCCACCCTCCCCTTTCCCCACCACCCCTCAACCCGCCATTTTCCCCTCCCCAACACCCCCACACCCTCATCCCTCCGCACCATCCTTCAACAACCCTCTCCCCTACCCCCTCCCCAACACCCCTCACCAATCCCACCCCTCCCCACCCCATTGCCAACACCCCACCACTCCTCCCCAAACCACCCCTCCATCACCACCCCCTCCCCAACCCCCCCCACGCAACCCCACCCCTCCACCACCCAGACCCCTCCCCACTCCCCTCTCCCCCACCCCACCCCCTCCCACCCCCCCACCCCTGCCCCCACCCCCCGCCACCTCCCTCCCCCACCACCTCACCCCCCCCCCTCCCCCTAGCATCGTCTTCTCATATGCGAAGGAATTTTTTGCTACTCTATCCGATGTACCGTTTCAGAGATACAGCAATTACGCATATTTATTAGCTATTTGCATCCTAAGCCCGCATATATCCATACTTTCAAATTGCAAAAAAAAGAGGTACCCCTGAAGGCCTATTATGGCATGCAGGAATTTTGATTATCAATGTACCGTTTCAACAATATAGCAATTACCTGATTTTTGCATATATAATTAGCTCAGTTGCATACTGCACTTTGCCCTGAAATATGCCCAAAATCTAATCAGGTTAGACTCTTCACCCCTTCCTTCCACCAAGTTCCGTCATTATACCTTGACGGAACTCCATAACACTTGTACACAGGCCTTGCAGGAAAATTCTCATAAATTATGCAAATTAAACTTAATGCATTTTTACGGCCACAATCTAATCAGTCGAGAACTCATCAACCCAGCCTTCTTTTTTTTCCACCAAGTTACATCTTGGTCGCCCTTACGTAACTCCAGATAAATGGTATACACATGGTTAAACATTTTTGTCACAGACGGACGAACGGACGAACAAACGGACGAACGGACTGACGAACGTACGCTGCTCATTTCAAGTCCCCGTTCCGAACTCGGTTTTTTTTTTCGGCTGGAACCATTACATCACTTTTGAATGCGACTGCAAAGCAACAACACATGCCTCGTCATTAGTCCCCGACCGTGTATGGGTCTTAAACTACAGCAGCATCAGTTGATGGAATCAATAAGAAGAAATCATTATTATTAGCTTTATTTTAATCCATTGCGTCATTGTTCATCTGTGTCTTGTAATCATATGTGTGGTAGTTTATGCGTGAATATGTGGTGCAAATTCTTTCTCTCTACATCACAGATCGCCAGTGCATTTTCAGTGCACATTCGGTGCATTTTGCCTGCATTTTTGTTCATGAGAATAGGGACATTTCTAATGACACGGACGGCCTTATCTGATCCTATCGTCACATTCGAATTTCCTATTGTATTGATGGGTTAATATACCCAACCTCCTCAGAAATAATGGAATCGTTTTGGACATGCCCCCCAAACTTTTAATTGGAAGTTACCAGAATAACGAATCCTACTATAATAGCTTTAAATACTGCATACAATATGGTGGTGTACTGGTAAGTCTCACAAAACATGGCTTTGGCTTGTACTGGTAGTCTCACATATCTGCAGTACATGGGACATATGGAGATACACAATGTACTTTGCCGCATGACCCTATGCATGTGTGCAATGAGCCCAATTTTCGGGACTTATATGTCGGAAAAAATGGCTGTAAAACGGACCCTCTCCCAAAAAATGGGCTAAAAAATACAAAAACAAAATTACTGCATTGCTTAAATTTATGCTTTCCTAAAAAAAAAAAAAACCTTTCTCACCAAATGGGAGACAAACATTTTTGTTTAGCCTAAAGCGATCATGAAAGTTGCTTATCCTGTTAAACATCGACCTCTAACTTTGTGCTCAGAGGGACAAGGCAAGCCATGGTAATCAAAGAACAGGGTAACAAATACATTTTTTTCAGAATTTCTGTCTCAAAATTCAAATGAAGTCATGTAATTTAGGAAGCGTTCATTATTTATGCCAGGAAGGAATTACTCCCATTGCATACCCAGTGGCGTAGGGCAGGGGGCATTTGGGGGGGGGGGGGCAAGAAAAAATGTTTGCCAACGCAAAGATACTAATAGGATAGTAGTATTGACCAATTAAGCAGTTATTAGTAACCAACATTTTCATGAAGCTCTATATGCACCACACACAAAAAAAAAACAGCTTACAGCTTTTTAGACAAATGTACCGACGGACCGTTGTGTACCGACAAAACATCTCCATTTGTGCATGTGCAATGAGGCATGCCAGACCTTTCTAATATTCTGCAGGTGATGTAAGCAGAGGGATTATCCTAGTAGTATTGAGTTGAGACCCTACTTGCTTTGTTCTGTATGTCAACAATAAACACCCAGAAACATTGTTACAAGTTCCAATTTCTCTTAGATTTTCCTGATTTTGATCATGAGCATTCAAAAAATTGCTGTAGCTAGTGGTGCATTTGGAATATTTAATGTCATGTTTATCTGATTTAGGTTTGACAGCATAATATTTTTTAGACATGAAAACAAATGGTATCTGGTGACCATGCAAGCTATTAATTGTGGTTTTCAACACTTGTCTTCCCTGGTTGACTGTAGGGAAACCATGGATTTGATCCAAGTAGGAAGGACTGGAGGACTTGAGAGAGGAATATAAATGAAAGAATGGAACATGGACATTTTCATTTTTTATTTTGATGATATTGTACAAATATTATATGGTATAAATGACATAGCAGTACAACTGAGCTATATTTTATTGTTAATATGAGTGCATGCAACATTGATTTTGTGCATGTAAAATTTTTGTTCCACATGCACCGGTGCAGGTAAAATTTATTTTGTAAATCGAGCACTGAAGAGGGGAGAATATGATCTTTTAATAAAATCAGTGGGAAATTTTAATTTTTGAATGGAAAGTAACATGTCCTGGCCCTGTGAGGGAAAGCAATTTTTTTCAAATCCCCATTCCCTGAGCAATTTATGACCACTCAGTACACCAAATATTTGTGTACATGAGGTGACTTTAAATTAAAAAAATGTTTTATGGGCCAACCAACCCTGATTTTTCAGTTTTGCAGATTTTAAATATTTTTTTCCAAAAATCATGTAAAATCAGCCTGCTTTTATCAATTTTTTTTTTTTGAAATTTTTTTTTGAGGGGCTGGGGTGTTGTCTAATGTCTATTACTACTAGTATTAAAATGTTTTCATTCATATGAAAAAACATCAATAAAAAATAAGAAAATACAAATTGTTCCATCCATGACTACCATGGCATAGCCTAGGCAATTTAGAAAACATGTATGATTAATAAAGTTTATTGAAATTGAAAATTCTTGAAAAAAAAACGAGTACATGTAACAAATCCACTATAGTTGGAGTAATAATTTCTTGGCCAAGTTACTCGGTACGCCCGCTTCCCCGCTAAAACGGCGCACCACTGGGTTGCACGTAGACGCAGCTCACGCAACAAGCAATTTACTATGTGCAATTTTTGACAGATTATTGTGATCATGTGATGATGGATGAGTTTAATAGAATGATTTCATACATGACATGAATAATATTAGCATTGTAAATGTAATTGTACTAGGCTGGCCTACAGCTGGCAAGCATTTTAAACTAGCTCAGTAGCTGAACCAGTGGCACTGAAGCCTAGGCTGAGTGATGGACCCCGTGAAGGACTTGCAATTACAATCATGAAAATTTACATGACTTGTGCAAAATCAAAAGTTGATTATTTTGTACATTCAGCTTCTGCTATCATGATATTTAGCCTTGCATTTTCGGACCTTTGTTTAACAAATCCTTGACATCAGCTGATTGAAAACAGCTGGTCATGTTGCTGCTGGTGCCGGATCGGGTTGCGGGCTAATTTCTGCTTGGTTAAATCCATGACCATGTCAAGAAATAATCCTGCCTGGTTTGAAATTAATTCCCATTTTCCACACCAAGAATTGGACTTTTACGAAACATTTATATTATTGACATACAACCATATCGAAAATATCCGGGGTTATACAGATGACTCATGGTCAATTACTCACAAAGCGGCGTCGGTAAATTTGGGCGACTGTGGTGGTTCAATATTGTTCAGATGCCGATGCAGGATATCGAAACAGAAATAGCACATTTCGGCACACACAACAAGGCCTTTGTCGATGCCATTCATTCGTGGTCGAATATGCCCATTACATTCATTTGACGAATGGCCACTAGAACAAGATCTATAGTCATGATTGGAAGAATTAGAGCTGCGATGATCGCCCCGATCTTTTTCAGGAGGGGCCGAAACCTTCTGCCTTTTCACACCACAACATCCAGTCGCCATTTTGACACAAAGAAGAGTAGCCGGGGGGATGCGCAGGCGCACTGTACCCAAGGTCAGCTAAGGTCGTTTCCAGTGTCGCGCCCTAGAACTGAATATTCATAATGAAAACTTTTCTCACGTGGGTAGTTTCATTGATAAAAGAAAGGCACTACGATCGATATTTACTTTTTGCATTATTTGTTTCGCATGGTCCATCATTTTAAGTAGAGACAGACAGAAATAGGAAAACAATGCCGACATTTACGAAAAATTTTAAAATCAGTATTTGGAGCCAGGGGATAAAATTGCCCGGACTTGGTCTTACTCTCTTAGGCTTATCATTGCCCCGATTTATATTTTACCCATTTCTGGTTTTATCCTCCAGAACTCTCGTAACGCAGGTGATGGTTTAAGTGATTGTACCTCCCGAATGTCAATTCAATTAAAATTTGAAAAATATGTTTTCATTTAGCCATAGCTCTTAAGTATTACTTTATCATTTGTATACTACCAAATAGTTCATCTTTGTGTATAATCTATGGTTATCTATGTATTACGGTTTATCATTTGTTTATTTTGTATCTATATACTATTAAGATTTATCATCTGTTATTTTGTATACATGTTTTGTGAAGAGACAAAATAAATCTGAATGAATGAATGAATGACCATTTGAATACCCAATGGACGAAGTTATCTAAATATAAATCTTGAAAAAAAATGGGACAAATATTATTCGTCATTATACAAATAACAATAATATAATATAATCGATAACTAGAAACTGATCCTATACCTATAGTAGGAAAATGTAATACGATTGTGTTTAAAATATAATTAATGAGAACCACTTTATAATGGAGTACACATTAATAAAGTTAAGTACGTTTTTTAAATGTCCTCAAGCCATAGACAAACTGGGCAAGACAAAGCACGTACAATAAAAAGAAAAACATACACAGTTTTTTTTTTTTTTTTTTTTTTTTTTTTTTTTTTTTTTTTTTTTTTTTTTTTTCCCCCAGTGAACTTCGCTCCGGTGGGCTAAAATGCCAAAAACTTTCTTAAAAAGCTTCTAGGTAATCGTTATCTCATCCTTTCCGGTCATTTTAGCGAAAAAAAAATGTGACGGTAGCACCTTCACCGGGGTTAGGGTATGCCGTCAAAGTCGAAGGGTAAGGGGGTGCTTGCCACCCAAGGATATTTTATGGTACTTTTTTGAAAATATTATGCACAGTATGGCTCCAAAACTCTATGTTTATGTAAAACTAGCCAATTGCCATCATTTAGAGCTGAAAACCGCATGAAAATCCGATATTCCTACGTTTTTAGCCAAAATTGGATTTTCGCCTATTTTCTGTGGAAAATGCCAGTTTTGCCGACTCGCGGATTTGATGACGTCATTGTGACGCCATACTAGGTATGTTGGTACTTACTTTGGTATCAATGGAAAGGTCCATAGCCTTCCACTGGTATAAAAATCATAATCATCGGGTGCTTTATAACGAATTCTCGAGGGGGGATGGTAACCCCCCCCCCCCCTTGGTAAACCGTGTTACAAAAATGGCTTGGTAAGACGAGGGTTACTTTATCTGATAGAAAGCAAGGTGCGGCATTTAATGGGTCTCTCTTAGCTACTTTCTGTTAGCACTGGCGTTCCTCAAGCCAGCATTCTTGGTCCGCTATTATCATTTTCAATAAAGACATGTGAAGAAACCAAGTATATGGTAACATTGCTCTAAAATTTTTAGTACCCACCCTCTGGCTGCTCAATTTTATACTCTTTATGAAAGGTTAAAAATAATTGAAAACAGGTGCCATAATGGTAAAACAAAAAACAAAGTCTGGCCTGGTACCCTCTGGCCAAAGAGTGCTGAAAATGTGGGTAAAAAGACGGGTCATGTCTAAGTTAATATTGGAAAAAACGAAAGCGTCAACTTTTGGGCTATTTTTAGCAAAAATACTGGATGAGAAGCATTATGAATGATACCAACAAGATATCAAGGTCAAAAGGTCTGTAAGACTTTCTACTGCGTAATCTATATAACTAATAAAAAAATTCTTAAAAAAATGTGTTTACTTTCTGTCGACAGTTTCACTGGCACTAGAATTTTCTTTGGAGGTTAAGGTCAGGGCAGTGTTTGGAATTAAAATGTTCTTATATTTTAAAAATATAGTAATTTTACAATACCTTTGGTAAATTTCTAATATTTAGTGACATTTTATACAGATTTCCCTCTTTTTTTATATCGGAACTTATGTTTGACGAATGACGAGAATAATAAAAATATCAATGCGATTTTTCATGTTAGTGACACATTTTCTTTAAGATTGGTATGATATTTATCACCATATAACCGGATTTATTTCAGAAATGAGCAAAACCATAGAAAGACACTAGATTTGCGTTTATTCTTCAACGCAAGCAATAGTCATTTCGTGATTCTATACAAAGGAGCTTAGAACTTGCATGTCATCGAGTGTCAAAACATATGAAGAAGTCACGTTTTACAATCATTGCAAAGATGTTCAGACGCTAAGTGTATGGAGTTTTTATAGACTGTGTTGTCAATTATGTTCTGCAACACACGTGAATGAAAGACACAGCCATATGACTAAAAGATTTGGGTACCTCTTTTAACAATATTTGCAAGAAATATTCACTACTTAAAAAGATATTAGTAAAATTCCTGCAACTCACATTAAAACAGATTGATATTCTGTTTGTACAACAGCGTAAAGATTTGAATTACAAATAACCCAGTCCATAACACAAATAATCACATGGAAACAATAATACTAAATTTAATACAAATATATTTGAAATATTGTTTCTTCGATTTTATAATAAGTCCTTGGCGAGAAAATAATACGCTGATGGAACTTCTGCACATTTGAATTCAGGACGTGGAGATGAAAATCGTCGGAAAGCTTCGCAAGATGGGAATATCACCTGAAAAGTTACACGGCGTCACATGATCAAATCTGCAAGATGGAGGCGAGACGGCCGCACTGTTAAATCCATACATACATACATACAACTAGCATTTATGATGCGCCGTTCCCAAAGGCTCAAGGCGCTTAATAAGAAAGTGAGAAAATGAGCAATAATATAACATAATGAAAAACAAATCATTAGTAAACAATTGTGTCTTAAGTGCTTTTTAGCATTTACAGATACTGACTGCCTTATGTGAACAGGAAGGTTGTTACATAACTTTGAAGCACAACAGAAAACTTTTATCGCCGCTTTACTCGGTATCCAACCGTAGGCGTCTTTTTGACGATCTAAGGTTTCTTTTTGGAACAGTAACTTGAAACTTTTGCAAGATATACAGGAGCCATGCCATTTAGAACTTAAAAACATATAAAAAGCATTAAAAGAAATTCTCTGTTTCACAGGAGCCATGAAGAGGATTTTAAGCAGTGGTCTTGGGGTCCTGCTGTCTATTTACAGTAAAAACAAGTCTCGCAGCCAATTTTGTATGCGCTGAAGAACAAGAGTATAGCGACTTTGGTTAGCGAAGAAAGTAAACCGTGCAATAATCGAGGCGAGAAAGTATAAGAGAGCGTACAGCATGATTGCAAGTGTCTTTATCAAGTATCTGCGAATGCGCGAGATGTTCCGAAGATGTAAGATGATTGTACGACTACATTAGTGACGTGTGATCCATGGTCATTTTTGAATCACGTAGGCACCAAGATTGCGTATCGTTTGAGATGGTTTAATTGAGAGTTTCCAATAGACAAGTGTTATATCAGGAAGGAGCTTTTGTAGTCAGAGATGCGGCAACAAAGAACTCGGTTTTAGATTCATGATTTTTAATTTGTTGACATTCATCCATATCTTGATGTCCTTTATGCAGTTTTGAGAAAGTCCGTGCATTTTCCATTCATTAGGATCGTTGAGTCAAAGGCGAACATGAGTTGAGTATCATCTGCGACCATGATACTCTGACACCATGGTGACGGGCAATATCCAACTGGTAATGTGTAAACACTGTCAGCCTATGGACCGACTACAGAGCCTTGTGGCAACCCAAATGGGCAGTATTGGTTCAGAAAGATAGCCTGCTATGTCCACGCGGCTAGTCCAGCCTTGAAGATAAGACTGGAACCAGTCCCACCTGTTCCTGAAACACCATGCGCTTTGATAGCCCGGGATATAAGAATTTTCATGATCAATCGTATCAAAGGCAGCTGAAAGGTCCAATAATACGAGCAGCACAGCCTTCTTACCAGCATTGAAAGCAATATTCATTTTGACTTTTATGAGGGCAGACTCGTGCTGTGAGCAGCTCTTAGGCAGATTGATGGGAATCCGCTAAATTATGATGATCCATGTGGTTCTGTTAGTCTGCACATCTATTTCTCAACAGTGTGCCAAATGTGATATTTGATACGGGTCTATAGTTTTTTAACACATTTTTATCCAACGTTGTCTTCTTCAAGAGAGGTTTGATAATTGCTGAGTGCCACCACTTGGAAATATACCAGATGATAGCGAAGAGTAATAATGCGTGTTAAAACTGGCAGGAGTTGAGATATATTTTCCTTCAGGAACCAAGTTGGAATAGGATCTGGTCTGCTAGATTTACTGGTGATTTAGAATCAACTTAAGCACTTCCTCTCAGTTGTTGAGTCGGAGTGTTGTAATGTTGAGGCACATCAAAGCAAATAGCAGTGCCATAAATTGAGAGTTTGGCAAGACAAATTCAGCATCAAGCTAAGGTCCTCTCTGATTTTAACTATTTTAGTCAGGAAGTAATTAGCAAATTTGTGCTCAGATCTCATGCAGATTCATAATATGGAAGATGGTGAACATTTTTGTTCACAAAGAATTAATAATTCGATAAACATCTCCTGGTCATTACAAGTTGATAATTTCTCTTTGAAGTATGATTCCTTGGCCTTGATTGTTAGATCATTCACGTGGTTTTTAGCAGTCAGGTAAATTTCACGATCATCGTCAGAACGAGATTTTCGCCATTTCCGTTCTGCTTTGCGCCGATGTTGACGAGCGAGATGGATAGTCTCGTTGTACCACGGCATACGAGATTTAACAAGACGAGTCTGAGTTTTTGAAGGTGCCGTATTTTTATGGTGAAACCGTAAAATAATTTACAGTTATTTACATGCAAATTTTACCGTATAAATGCATTTTACGGTAAAATGCCTGGCAACTCCGTTGCCAGGTATTTTACCGTCAATTTGACGGTTTACCGTAATTTTTATGGTTTACAGGTATGTCCACCGTAAAAATGACGGTCAACGTAACTTTGCATGTAAATAACCGTAAATAGTTTACGGTTTCACCGTAAAAATAGGATGGATCCAGTGCGGAGAGAGCCGATGACAGCAGCATGCACAACATATATTAGGAGGCGGAGAGGGCATTGGTATATCACTGCAGACGAAGAGCGTTATTGCAGGCGTCAGCTAGCACAGCTAAAGCTCACCAAAACTCACTGTGTTAATTGAGAAAATGCACTAAGTCCAGAAAGTAGCGATGACGTCATAAAACCAAGACTCATATGGGCACGAAATCGCTGGCCGGGCCAGCGACACCGCGGTAGCGTGCTATCCCGGGGCAATGGGGCTTGGGCCCGCCCTGGGTTCGAATCCCACCCGATTTGCGACTTTTCTTGTTCCCCTCTTCCCTCACTCCTTCAGTCCGTCCCGGTAGATAGGCTAGAAACCGACGTCAGGGTTAGGGTTAATGTCCAATAATTCGAAAAACCCGGATTATCGATCGAAAACCCGTGTGTTTCGACTGAGAAATAGGGGTTTTCGACCGAAAACCCCAGGTTTTTTTCAAATTTATGGTTGAAAACCGGGTTTTCCACCCAAAAATGCGATTTCGCTATCGAGAAACTCAGTTTTTCGGCGAAAACTCGGTTTTTCGATCAAAAAACTGGGTTTTTCTCAAAGAAAAACTGGGTTTTTTTGGTCAAAAAACCCAGTTTTTAAAATCTGGTTGAAAACCGGGTTTTTCGATTGCCGAGAAATCCGGTATTTGACCCAAACTGTTTTTTTTCGGCGAGAAACCCCGGGGTTTTTCAATCGAGAAACCCGGCTTTTCGAATTACGTTACATTAAGCCTGAATATGACAGGCTTATACATGTGCTTATACATGCACATGTGCAATAATTAAAAAAAAAGATTTTTCGCCGAAAAAAAAAACAGTTTTTCGAATGAAAACCCCGGGGTTTATTTTTCAACTTTGTGGTTGAAAACCTTTCGAAAACTGGGGTTTTCGATCGAAAAACTGGGTTTATCGGCGAAAAAAACGGGTTTGGGAGCGAAAACACAATTTCTCGATTGAAAAACCGAGGTTTTCAATATAAAAAAAATTGTTTCCGAACGAAAAACTCGATTTTTCGGTCGAAAATCCCAGTTTTAATTACGTTTTGTAACTCAACCATTTAGCAGGGGACTGTAGTGAAAGAGTGTGCGTTTCCGGATAAAATTGTGAATTTTTTGCACACAGGTACTTTAGACATTGATAATCCAAAAAATTGATGGAAGCACTTGCCCACCCCCCCCCCCCTTTAATGGCCCAGCTTGGATTCCAAGGTTACACAGTGGTCCAAATTTTTTAAATGCTCCGATTGTGTTGAAAAGCACGCCATGATATTTGTCTGGTTTACAAGAGTCCAAAAAGTATAATTTTGCAAACTATCTATGGCTTATAGCTTCAGAGTTATGTGGGGTAAAAAAAACGGAAAAATAGTGAAAAAGTCAATTTTGGTGTGTACATGGGGTCCAAAGTTAAAAGTTGCTTAGATTAAGTAATATGTGGTGTCAATTGTTTCCCTAGTTAAGGATTGAAATAAGGAATAGTTTGCCTGATCTGTTATGCTTAGTTTTCATGGTATCCAAACAAAATCAGGTCAATAGATTCCAATAGTTAGCGCGGCCAATAGCTGTTGACTTTATTGGCCATTTTGGTTAAATAACCAAACACTTAAAAGATAGTCAAACATATTCCATATGTCTTCTATGAGCTGAACCAACAACTTGGACCACGTTTTACAAATATTGGAGCAACTTTATTTTGACCCCTGTACACAAATGGACTTTTCACCAATTTTACAGTTTTTTACCCCATAATTCCCAAACTCTAAAATATAATCTATACTTTTTTTGGAATCCTTGAACAGACAAACGAAGTCTGGTGTGCTTTTTAACCACATTGGAAACATTTTAAATTGTTACCTCTGTGTATTTTTTACTTCCAAGCGTTGGCCATGAAAGGGGTGTTCAAGTGCTTCCATCAATATTTTTGATTATCAATGCATAAAGTACTTGTGTCCCAATTACCAGTTTTATCCAGTTTTGCATACACTCACATGAATCTGTGCACTACAGTCCTCCACTAATTGCCCCCAGTTCATCAGGTTCGGAACCTTGGTGTCATCATAGTATGCTTCCATGACGTCTATACTAAATATCCCTCCTTCAAAATTAGAAATCTGGGCAAAATCCACGATATTCTCAATAACCATGCTAATGAACGAGTGGTCCATTCTTTGTCCCCTCAGTCCTAGACTTGGGAAACGCTTTACTTTATGGACTCTCAAAGATCAATATCCATCGTCCTCCGCTGAAACAGATACTGCTGCCCGTCTTTTACACCAACGCAAAAGCCTTCAGAAACCCATAACTCATGGTCTTACACGGCTGTCTGTCACGTTGAATTCAATACAAACTCATCCTCCTCACACATCGTGCCATGCATGGTGAAGCACCTTCTTACATCACTGAGCTAGTCAATGCAAAAACAACCAGTCCGATCTGGTTTGCGATCAGCTGAGAAAAAACTTTTGGTTGAGCCAGTCATATAGGTCATGGGGTGATGATTCTTCAGTGTTGCTGTCAAGGGGGGTGAAGCCATTCAAAACCGGTTCGTCCGTTGTGGGCGCTGACATTTTGAATATTGCACGGAATAATATTAGTTTGGGTGCTTGTATACACAACTAATGTCATTCGATAAAACCAATCAGGCAAAATATAGTTGTTGGATGTTGGGGCTATTGGGTGGTAAATTTTGTCCTCCCATGGCCACACAAGAATGAAATGACACGTCAGTGTCTGTGAATTAAAAACCGCTCAATGAATAACATCTTTGCACCTAACGCGGCCTAAGCACCAAGCGAGTGGTATCTGCAGCACAATGTCCAGGTTGCATTTATTACCACTGGCCACCTCTAACACACATCAATTTTTGACTCACTACCGATTAGTGTATATGCAAAGCGTTAAGCGGCACCCACAGTATCTGGAAGAAGCGGAGGCAGCCATTGCTTTCTATTGTTGGTAATCTATGTGTTCTTGGTGGTCGCCAAAACATGCGAGACGATGATTTCTAAAGATGACAGTAACGTTTTGCCTCTCTATCTATATAGAACCTCTTTGGTTGCTGTCCCTTGCCTTTGAAATTCACGCCACATCACATCCGTGACTGTCATCTATTGAGTCATTCAAGGCTGTGCTCAAAACCCATCTTATGGAAATGCTTATGATTATGAACATGTTTAATTGTTGAAATTGTTGAATTGGTTTTTGTACTGATATGAATTTGTCTCCTTCTGACTTCTGAATTTGGCTATGATCCCATGCGCCATGAGCGCATTAGAGCGGATGTGTGCGCGTTATCAATGTTCATTGTTATTATGTTATTATATTATTATTATTATTATTCGTGAATACGTGCCCGATACGTGCATGTTGAGTGCAACCTGGTATCTATGCCATTGTTAAATTGTTTTGTTTTTTTTTGTTTGGTTTTTTTTGTTCAGTTCTTCCAAAAGGCGTGGCACAGAGTTAGGTAATTTGCCTCTGATGCAGAAGAATCTTATGTTCAACATCCTAGTAGGACCGTGAAAAATCAATTATCCGCTCTCCCACCATGGTTGCATCTAAAAGACGCGGGGCAGATGGAAGCCATGATCAAGACCTCGCTACAGTCTATTGGATATAGGGTAATTTCCCTGGTTGTCAGAGACACAATGGGACTGTCCAGGGCCGTTCGCAGACATTTTGTACAGGGGGGGGTAAAGTGAGAAATGTTATTGCTGCAGTAAGAGTCCTTGGAAGGTAGTGAGCGAATAAAAAACTTAAGGGCGTTAAGTAGATGCTCTACAGCCATAGCTTTCTTGATAGTTGAAACGCCACACGCCAAGTGCCCTTGACACAAACCGGGCGCCAACCGGAAAGCCTGCACGGATGGCGGTACTTGGATTTAAGCTTTTCAGAACCTCAAAATGACCACTGTTTGAGGGGTAAATAGCAACAATTCAAAGTAAAGACCGAGTAAAGACTGGTTTCTAACTTTGCTCAATGAGACGGGTAGTAGACATGTATAAGCTTGTAGCCAAAGAGAATTGAATATAGCGAGCGCCAATGCAAATGGGTGTGGTGCAGGAGCAGAGCCCTTCTGGGGGGCCCGGGGGCGAAGCCCCGGAAGCTCGTGGATCAGATTCAGAACCATTCAAAGATTACCACTTTTTGAGGGGTAAATGGTAACCATTCAAAGGAAAAAGAATGGTTTCTAGTTTTCTCTCTGATACGGGCAGTATAACTGTACCGCCGAAGGGGAAACTATACACATTATATAGCGCCAATGTCTTTACGATGTGGTGCATGAGCAGAGCCCCTCCGGAGTCCAGGGGGCGGAGCCCCGGAAGCTCTTGGATTTTAGCTATTAAGAAAGGTATTTTTGAAAGGGTAAGTATAGCTAATTAATTCAATGAAGCCAGTAGACTATAAGTTTATGGTGCTCGGGGTCTAGGAAATCGATCCCTACCAATTTTTTCTCGACCCACTCAGCTCCCGATGAAAATTCCCCATATACTGGTAGACCAAATTGGGGAGGAATGGCCCATGGCTCCCCTTGTGTTTTCTAATTTATTTACACATTTTGATCACCAAGTTAATGTTGGACCACATTTACCATCATGATTTACCGTTGGTTAGCTTGGAACAAAACTAATTGGCTTGAGGAGAAGCCAATATTTGTGATATTTGGATTTATGTAACTCTGCATGGGAGGTCCAATTCACGAGTCTGATGTCGTTATCCTTTTGTTTATATTACTCCCCTTTCTCTCTTTCTTTTCTCTTCTCTTTCCTCTTTATTTCTCTTCTCTCTTTTCCTTCTCTCTCTCTCTTCCCTTTTTCTTATTTCTTTTGAGGATCGCTGGGGGGGTGTTCCACCCCCCACACCACCCCCATGGCGACGGGGCAGGGACTGTCCTGGAAACCCCGGCGAGCTATCTGTGGAGCCAAGTTGTCAGCGTAATATCATTGATACAGTGTTAATGACCAAGATATGCCCGACATAAAAACAGCACCAGTTGTTACCTGTACCAAAACTTATTGTTTGATGGGCGCCAGAAGGGCGCCTCCTGAGAACCCGCCAAATCCAATATGACGGGGTGGCAGGAGATATGGTTCCTCCGGGCTCACAGTCCCGGGAAAACAAGGGTGAACAATAGGGCAATCGATGCAGTTGACTCTTCACGCAACATTAGTTTCACGCTTTATCCGTTGTCGTCTATGAACCCGACTAATGATCTGCCGATTATGATTACTTTCACCCGGCTCTTGGAATTATAATTATTAACATCATAAAAAGCTATATTCCAGAATGATGCATCTTTTTAAGTTTTTTTGGGTGAAGATTCAGATTCGCAATGTATTTTTTATTTCTTAAAACGTCATCCTTAGGTTATTTTATTTTCTAACTCATTCATTTGGGTTTTTACATCAACATTATTCAAAATTTACAAATTGTACCAAACACTTTATACATTTCTGTATATCCCTAACGCCCACTTTTCAACATGACTACTAATCTGACGATCACCGCAGAAAAGGGAGGGAGCGTTGTTTTTCTTGTTAGATATCTAGGAGCAATTTATCCCTAAAACAAGGCAGGGGTCCGCTGTCCGTGATCTGTGCAAGTGCAAAAAAGGCAGTTATGGACGTTAGAGATATGGATGTCAACGTTTTGGAAGATACTCAACCCAACACACAGTCTACCCAACCTTTCGTCTCAGACCAAACACAGCCTACCAGCCATCATAATACATGTTTTGAACAATAGAATTTGAATGTTGTTTCAAAGCTCCATCCCACTCTTCCAGCAGCGGGAGTAGTACCTGATAATTTTCATCTTGACAAGACGACCACATTCAGCTACTTTACTTATTCCACGTCCGGAAGACCAATATAAGGAACTACTAATGAGAAGTACATAACATTAGAATTGAATATGTATAGTACGTATCAAGTGACATCGAAATCTTCTTCTCTACAGAGTCACTTATGTTGTCCTTAAAGACTCTTTGGCTTGCAGACTCCCAGAAGAGGTTAACCCAAGACGCTGAAGTGTCCCAATACCTTTTATTTGCATTTAGGACCATTACAGAGCCAGCTTCTTTGTCTGATTTCTCTTTTACTCATATCTTTGACTTAACGGATGAAGTCTGACATATCATAAATATCATTAAGAGCCTAATCTTCAACCAAAAAAACCTTAAAAGGGCTGATCATTACTTTTTTTATATATTTTTAGATTTAAAAGGTCGCAATTCCTGATGGCGGCCCCATATTGGATATTTCAACAGGGCGGCTTTAAAGGATAACGTTGTCATCGTATCTGTAAAATAACTTATTATCCTCTGAAATCTACAACCCTCAAAATCCCTAAAATGACTCATTTATGATTTTAGCCATTTTAGATTTAAAATTGGAATTCTGCTGGCAACCATCTTGGACTTGTTCAATATGGCGGTTTTAAAGGATAAAGTTGACATTATATCATTCAATAACATTGGAATCTGAATTTTCAAACCCCAAAACACATAAAAAGATGCATCATTCATGCCTTTTTAGATTTAATAATAATAATATTATACTTCCGGTGACAGCCATATTGGTTTTGGCGGCTCCAGGGGACGCCCTTCTTGGCGCCCATCAGAAATATATAAAAAATTATGGTATAGGCAATATCTGAACCAAGTTTGGTGCTCTTGGAGAAAAACTGAACCAACACGCTACCTTGAACGCCACCTATCAATCGACTACTCCGGTACAGGGTGAGTACAAAAACCTTGGGACGGATTGTGTCCGCCATTTTGATTTTTTAAATATATAATTACATGTTGTAATCAATTGGCAAGCTTAGTTATACTTTATTTGCTTCAAAAAAACATTCATATCGGTTAAGTATAGGCCAGCTACACCGTTTGATCAATGTAGTAGGTTTTGCGCTCGTCCACGGATTCACATTAAAAGACACGGCGTTCAGCGAAGGGTATAATCCATAGGAAAATCAGTGTGCCAGAAGAAAATAAGGTATTATTGATGCACCGAATAAATGTGAGGGATATTTTAAACCCCATAATTCAGTTACCAATTCATCGATGCCCCTCTTAACGTTTCTACGTCTCGTCATCATAAAATCATTTGAAAAATAAATTTACTGATTAAGTGTATCCTTTTGGAGGAAGGAGGGAATGAATCGTACATATGAAGGAACCAGGATTCCCAGCGACACGATGACAACCTTAGAGGTTTAAGTACACTATGTCGAGATAAAATATGAACCGTCTGGAAAAAGTGTTTAAAATAAAACTACCATTTTAAATACAAGTGTGTGTTCACGTTTAAGTCAACTTACTTGCCATTGTAATATAACCATCCCCTTATCATTTTGGGAGTAATTTGCTTAGTGGGCCGCCGTTGCATTTAATGGGCATCCGTGGAATATAGCGGGAAAAAGCGGACTACCTTGATCAAAAGACTGTAGCTCGGCTCATACTTAACCCGATTGGAATTATCTCTGCAGCAAATTAAAGCTAATGAAATGGGCTTTCTGATGATACCACACATGTTAGATATATATTATTTAAAAATTCAAAATGGCGGACACAATCAGGGTCAAGTTTTTTTTTGACTCACCCTGTATTATCTCGCTTTGTGGAACACAATGGCTTGTATTGGCTTGACATTGATCTAGCTGAGTACGCAACATAACTGAAGCCTTATGGTATATACGGCGCACGACAGGGGAGTGTTATTGGTAATTCTCTGAAGCCATAATGTAAATGTTGGGTTTCATTGTTTTATTATACAGTGTGTCAAAAAAAAAAACACCACTTAGTTTTGAACAAAAGCACAATGACTAGTTATTTGTTGTAAGGTAACATAGGACTATATCAGCTAATGTCCCAGAAAAATCATAATGATAGAGTCAATAGTTTTTAAGATACGACCCCAACAATCACATAACCCGCAGAACCCATTTTACAAAAATGAGGAGCTGGTAACTACAAGAGTGGCACTGAAGAACAGAATGGCAAATACAATTTTGATTGC
Source organism: Ophioderma brevispina (assembly GCA_023653785.1). NCBI lineage: Eukaryota > Metazoa > Echinodermata > Ophiuroidea > Amphilepidida > Ophiodermatidae > Ophioderma > Ophioderma brevispina. Next base: position 22,741 of record JAMKCH010013741.1, on the reverse strand, counting down.
AATCAATACTTAATTGCCCAATTTCCATGCAGAACAACTTCTACTTGATCAAATAACTGCATTTACATAATTTATTTTTAAACTGGTAATGATAAAGCACAAATCTATAAAATACATCTCAAGACGATATAAGATAAAACTATGACTAAGTCATTGACAAATTCCATGTTACATAAAATTATAATTGCATTGGGCTGCAACGTGCTTGTTACATTCTGAACTTTATGAAAGCAAAACTCAATAACAATATCAATATATTCATTCGGTCATTCAATTTTGGGTTAAGATAACTCTTTGTGTGCTGTCACAAAATGATGATAATTAATTAACTCTAATCCAATGCTGTCTAATTTGGACAATACGTGTTTGTTGATCATGCATGCCAAATTCCATCTTTTAAGTGTATTAAAATACATGTTTAATTGCTGTTATTACCAATGGAAACATTCATATGTTAATATTTTTGCAGCACCTGTCATTTAAAAAAAGAAAATGGTAGTTCAACATAGAGATTCATATTAGTGGATCGAAACGCCAAAAGTACAGTGTCGCATTTGTAGTTACTAGCGCCTCAATTTGGTAAAATGGGCCCTGTGGGTTACTTAATTTCTGGGATCATATCTTTAAAAACATTGAATCTACCTTTATAAACTTTTCAGAGACATTAGCTAACAGTCCTATCTCACCTTACAACAAAGAACAAGTAGTCATGTGTTTTTGTTCAAAACTTATGGCACCTGGCACCAAGTGTTGCGTTTTTTGGGGGGACACACTTCACAAACAACATAGTAGAGATCTTTTACGAACTCGCCCGAAAACGTTGGCTTGAGACGGAGTAGAAGTTCGCATGCACGTTTTTTCTTTGTTTTGTTTTGCTAGTAGCGAAACAGAAGAACAATACAGGAAGCAATGTCAAAAAGGACCTTTTAAGATTTCCGGTACTATTCGCTCTGTGCAAAACCAATGAAATTTACATTTATTATTGCGATATCTATTGCATCTATAAAAGCTTTTTTGACGACAGAAGACAAACAGTGCGATCTGAATGCAATAAAACCGTGACAAGTGCTTTTGCCTTCATTTTGTTTTTGTTAATGGATTGTGTTGGTTGATGACTTCCTCAGTATCTAAACACAAAAAGGTCTGTTCTTTTTGATTAAAATTCTCAAATCCACAGGATCAACCCATTACAGTAGGGTGTAACTTCATTACCAGGACCTTCAGTGGACATGGAAAAGCTTCTCTAAATACTATTAACATACAGATATTAGTTCCATTTACACTTTATTAGACAATCAATTGCAATACACAGCCAATTCATTCCAGTTATCTGTTTTAATGAGACTCAAAGATTCTGAGCATTAATTATGATACAGCAGTAGAGATCATAACCACATGCATTCAATGTGTGTCACTGAATTGTGTCCTTACAGACGTACTATAAAAACTGTTGTTAACTGGTCACAGAAAATGTGATTTTTATGCTGTAGGAGCCTTTGGGGTCGTTGGGGGCACTTTTTCATAGAAGCAATAGTAGAGTTCATGATTGTATCTTCCGCCTTCGCTTTTTGGGTATGCGCCTCCAGCGTCATCAGAATTAAAAGCATCCTCGTCGTCCCAATGGAACCATTCTTCCTTCGTGAACTTTCATTCCAACAACCTGAAATAGAGTCACATAAGTTTATGTTTAGAGGAATGGGATATGAAAACAAAAATGGGGTGCAATTTTGAACTAATTTTTGACCGCCTCGTATTTTTTTTTTCAATTTAAATCGAACAACAAGGAAACACTTGAAACAGTCCACGTAAATTTTAAACATGCGAAGTTCCTACCATGTTTCGAGACAAGCAATAGAAAGTGATGCCTATTAAAATCGGTTATGATAACTTCGGGGGTTCATCTTCGGATTTAGTATCGTTGTGGTTTTTCCAAAAAGAGGAATCTATATAGATTCAACAGTTTCGAAAAACCCATGTTGGTATGTACTGGAAAGATTAGCACTACATCATCAGCGATCACTTGCCTACATACAATAATTCAAACGATGCATAGTGAATAGTGCCTGTCCAGGCATCTTGAGTATTGGATCTTTGGAGATGATACTACAGAACACATCAGGTGAGGTCATAATCATATCATGTATTCAATGTGTCTAACTGAACTCTGTCCTTATAGATGGTATTATACTTATAGCCAGTGACGGATCAATAAGGAAGCCTAGGAGCCGTGCACCAAAATTCGACCTAAATAATGCAAATTCAGTCCGTTTTGAGCGAAATCGGCCTCCTCTTATCCCCTCCCCCGCCACTCTCTGGACCCGCCCCTGTTTATAGCAACTTGTTACTTTTCAGGACTGCCGATTTTTACATTGCAGGTGGCGTTGCAATCTCCATATCTCTATCATCAAAGGTACAGAGGGCTACATGCAGAGAGATCACTGTAAGTGGGCTTGAACCAAGTTATCATTGTTAAAGCGATGAAAGAACTAGCACACTTTACACCAATACAATATTAACAGGGGCGTAGCCAGAATTCCCCCGTGGAAAGAAAAAACGAATAACTCGGGAGGGAATAGGCAAATATCCAGGCTAAATCATAATTTTTCACCCTGCGATCGGGACATTTTTGCTTGCGATCGAAAATATTTTACACTGACTGGGAGCTGACTGGACTGACGAATACACGCGCCTGAAAAGACCACTTTACAAGTACTTGCCCAAAAGTCTAATTACACCACGTACCTGTTGGCATTCGCTAGCTCTCTTATATTGAAATAAGAAGAAAGGCCAATCTATAGGCAAGTAGATGGCCCTACTGGCACGTCCATCCGTACGGCAACAATAGTATATCTTGGTATTTGTATTATATACGCCTGTTGGCACTGCACCCGAGTAGCTGTTAGAATTGCCCAGGTCCTCGTCATCCCAATACACCCAGCCTTCCTCCATACCTGGTATAACACAGACAAGAATGTACTTCCATTAGATATTTTGCTTATTTACTACAATACAATGCAGTATGTAATAAGCAAATTATTTCATACGCGTGCGTATGATACATGTTCTAACTAGAGGTACGTGAAAGATGGCCTGTATAGCGAAATTTGCTCTATTTTACAGCGGATTATAGGGAATTGGCAACAGCCAATTACAGTAGGTATAGTACAGTTTGTCATATTTAAATGGATTGCAGGAATACACTCAAGAAAAGATAACTGAGATCAATGATCTAAACCAATCTCAAGCGACAAGTAAGATAAGAATAAAATGACGTATACACAATATGCCACAATAAGTCACTTATTTTACAAATTCACTATATGGATGATTTTTTTTGGTACGTTATCACAATAACCTTTATTTAAACTTGCACTAGGCATTCTTCGTTGTAAAATTAATGGTAGAGCAGACTAGATAAATATTTTTCCGGTAGTTGGAAGCAATTTTGAAAAAGTGGAATTGCACATTTGTAACGGATCATTTAAAGAAATAACAAGTTTCTTGAAAAACTATCTCTTCGTCACTTTCTGAAATAAGTAAATCCTTGGTCCGTATTTTCCACATACTTTTTGCCTAGGATTGTATTCCATTTTTGGCGAATGCTTTAGATCAGAATATCTTCGAATCAGTCACATACCCACAGGACATGTTGTTCCTGACTTGAAAACGCAATACTCTCCTTCGGGCCATTCCCAGTCATAAATGGTTGCCTGGTCGACTGTTCTCATGCAGAAGTTTTGCTCCATGTCGTGTGTACCGTAGTAAGGCTCTAGATGTAGAGGATTGGACCAGTAATTTTCCCCAAATGTATCTTCCGTGTCGTGAAATCGATAACCTAAAAGGACATTTCCGACAGTATAGAAGATTTAAATTTTTCCTTGCTTTGCTTCATACACATATACAGGCCTGTACAATGGTTAAAAAGTTGTCAATCATAATACAATTCCCACAGATATACTTCGTTCGCCCTGCTTATTTATCTCGGCAACTCTCAATTAAAAATACGAATTCTCATACTGAAATTAATGGAAACGTATGTGAAGTAATCATTGTAATAATAGTAACAGACTTTCATAGTTGGTTGTGGGTTTAATTGATCAGAGGGAAAACAACGAAATAGATCTTGTCCATAGTACCAAAACCCTGAGGCTGGTCCAGCAGCACCTCGGGGAGGGGGAAGGCCATGGCACTAGGTAAAGGTGCTTCGGGAGTACCCACTCGTTTTTCTGCCGTAAACATTTCACCCATCTCTATATAACTGAATATCACAAATAGGCCAAACTAAATATTTTAAATATTTCTGATTCTTTATGACGGGACAAAAATTTGGCCAAATGGATACCTTGGGGCAATATTTGATTTTGGTAACATCAAAATTCTTTAAGGGTGTGTTTCAGTGGTGCTAAATATCATCTTAGAATTTATTTTCAAAGAGGTGCATGAGATCTTTGCATGCATGTGACTGCTAGGCTTGTAAATTCTCAGTATCCATGTATCAGTGAAAATCGTCAGGTGTGGTAGGCCAGCTTTTGACATTAAAAATTGTGTTTTGGTGGACGTGCGACCGTCTTCTGCGTACAATTATCAACAATAGATAACCATATAGAATTGATAGCGACGATCAATCAATCGATAAAGGTGTCGTTATAATGTTAATGTAAATGACGAGTACTAAATAGTGTCATTTTTTAAAAACAAGGGCGAACCCGCGGGCATGCTCCTGGATTTACCATTGCCAAACACCTACCGGTAAGTTCAGAAAATAGCTTACCTTTATGCCATGGAAAATCAGGATTCACTGGGCAGTCATATATAGATTCAGGCAACCCGTAGACGCCCATGGGCCACGTGACTGGTATTTCCACAAGAGGATCTTTATAGTAAAGATGCAACAAAATTAAAGTGTTACTTTGGCGTACAGACATCTCCAATCATTTCGACTTTCCAGGAAAGTGTGCAAATTAGATAAAACGGAAATAACTCTGCTGATGGGCGAGATGTTGAGCCAAAGGGAAACAAATAAAGATGAGAGGGAAAGAAAATAGAACAAAAAGAAGGGAAAAGCTAAAGAGATGAGAGTGGATGAACGAAAAAGGAGGGCGATAACTAGAGAAAAACAGAGGGAGAATGAGCGCTACGAAAAGAGACAAAGATAAAGCAGAAAGACATTCTTTCACTCCTATAAGTTACATGGAGCCAGCTCTTTTGATCATTTCTTTATGAAATGATTTAGGTATTAAGTTCATGTATCGTCTCCAAATGTGCCTTACCTTCAGCCCTATTAAGCAGTCTATACAGCGGGTACGCTACAGTTGCTGCTATCATGTTTAATCTGATGAGTGACATGGTGGCTTTCCACGATCGCGTGCAAAGGCCCTCCGCTTGATACTCGTTAAATTTTGTCCAAAATTGATTCTATTGTAAAAAATAAACAACAACAAGAATAATGACAAAATATCACAACCCGATTGATGATCACTGCATCATGGATTCGTAATTTTCCATCAAGACAAGGGGTATCTGAAGAAAGCTGATGTGTTTTCCCTCCCGATTACAACATAATTATACTGTTATGTTTAATAACTCCTACTCATGCCTGTAGTATCGCAATGGGACAGCGTTCAGCAAAAATATTTCGCAGATGAGGAGAAATATACAAGCTTTCTAATAATACCCAAATCTCATGTCTAATGGTGTGAGAGGTGGGGTCAAGGCTAAGGATCTGGTAGTATTCCTTTAATCGTCGGTATAACTTAAGGATCCGAGAAATATTTCCTTTAGATGGTGTGAACAAAAACGTAATAGTCTCATTCCCATCCACACACTGTTATTCATCTGTAAGCCATTTTGATAGGCTAATTGCTTCTAATATCAAAACCGCTGTATCAATATAAATCCCCTAACCGGGACCCGTGCTAGGCACTTTTCTGGGCTTCACACACCAAGGATTTTATACAGATTGGCAATTACTGACCTCCCGTCGGCAAACTTGTGTGGGCAGATCAGCTGATATCGGGTTGCAGTTTCATTGAAAAACGGCCTCGAGGCGAGACATTATGGTTAAGAAATCTAGAGCAGGCTCCGGTCAAAACTGCTATGTCTCGCTAGCTTTCAGCAATGGTTCAACTTCACTACGCTAAAACAATGGAACCGCTGAAGCGAATCTGGGCTAGAAGTAGCCCAAAGTCCGGGTTAAGTGTTAAATCGTCATGTGAGTGCAAGAAGGTCATAAGTGCAATAGCTGCCATTTGTCAGAAATTCCCATCAAATATACTATTATGCAGTCAGTGACTTTTGAAATGGTTCTTACCATTTCAAGAGCCACTGGTAAGATAAATTGAGTTATCCTTACACGTGGCAGCACATAGATGTATCGCGTGGCAGCCATTGCACATACGTTCTTGCATATACCTTCTTGCATTCACATGACAAAAATATTTTGGTGACAGTGTGAAGCCCTTTTATAGAGTCTAAAATAATTGCTTTTCATGTGAGATACCTGGAATATTTCATACAATCCAATAAGTTCGACTTGTACAGGTTCTGGCGATTCCTCTGATCCGGTCCGTATTTCTTCCCTGTTCTCTCCAAAATGCATGTTGGCTGTCAGCTTTGACGAGAAGTGATCAATATCAACCCCTAAGGACGACTCATATCCAGCTTGTCCTCCGCCATGATACAGACTGCCTTCTTCCTACAAACAGTGTTTTAAATTACAAATTGTGTGGAAAGGCGTCTTTAGCAGTGAAGTATGCAAGTTATAACACAACTGCCTCTGAGTTAACAATTCGAGAAGGTAACTGTACAATGTAGAAATATATCTCGAGCATTGAGGATAGGTGCTTAAAAGTTGTTTCGCGATAGAATAATCGACCAGCAACTTTTTCGTTAGCCTTTCGAATTTTTAATTTTCCCAAACGCAGGGTGCTACAAACCCGACTCCTAAATACGCCAGCTGAGTTAGCTGACTATTATTATTTATAAGTACATTCACTATTTACCTCTCTCTGAACATAGCGCACGAACGCATTTTGGCTTCCACTTGTTCTTTCGTACAATCGCCATCCCAGTTCCGCTCCAACTGTAACATGCTGTGTAGAATATTGTTACATAAAAATTATGCATTATGTAACAACTCTCATGGTTAAAAACAAAACTTGCAAAGAATTTCATTTGCACTTCGACTTTTGATACAAATGTGATGCGATCTAAAAAAAAACATTTGGATGTGGCACTTGGATAGATTCAAGACTGCCTGCCTGGGCTTGTGCCGAATGGCGCGTCAGGTAGGTAAATCATCAGGTAGGGATAATTGTGATCAAGTGTCAGCAAGACTGTGTATTGCAACAAGTATTCACCGGATTCCGATCGATATTCTCCCTAAATTGCGATAATTTTCGCGCCAAAAAAACCGTGCTTGTGATATGTAGGGAGAATTTTAAGACTTATCAATCGGCATTTGCTTATCAAAAGCTCGTCCCCTTCAAGACACACTGTTAACACACCATACACCATTTAAAGCCGAGCTAAAAATTTCAATCTATTAAACTTTTATCGATTAGCAATCGGATGGTTATCTTAACTATTCCAGATCGTGTAGAAAAGACATGAAAACAGAAAAACGTCTTTTTAACGTGTGTTTGAATGGGACGATTATTGGGCGTAATTCTGTCCCACCAGAAAAGACATTTTCCTTTGCATTGCCATTATTTTTTTTTTTGCATTTATCTATTAAATTTGCTAGTTACTTTATAAAGAAAAGCTGAATAACTGTCACTTTGGATAAAGCTAATTTTGACTTAGACCAGGTCTAACTTTATAACTTTTTGTGCATACGGACCTTATAGTCTGTAGTCGTGCAGGCTTATGAAGAAGATGAAGTACCGGCTTAGACCTCGTCATTACCGGATCTCAGGGGCCGGGTTGCATTTGATTTGTGCATAATCCCCTGGGAACTCGTGTTTCTGCTACACGGAGATCACGAACTGAATTCTCCCCACCCAATTATTACGTGACGCGTCGTGACCCGCCGTGAGTATTCGGCACAAGCCTCCTGCCTGTAGGTCTAAGCTCTTCATTTGAGTCAGCTGGAGCTGTCAGCGGACAGCAATGGAATGTACACAATGGCGGTTCAATTCAAATGAATTTTAATGTGTACATTTGTTTGCTGCCCACTGTCTGTTCCAGCTAACTCAAAAAAGGACACGAAGCTAATATTAGTAGGCAGGTAGTTTCGAAACCGACCAAGAGCAATATCCAACGAGTTTTCTAAATCGCATCACAATACACTTTATCAAAAGGGCAACAGCGCGGATCAATATTCATGATTAACAAATAAGTCAACAAATACCACAAACTAATCAAGCATTTTAAAAATGCATTCACAAAACGAAATATGCCTGTAAAATGAAAAACACCAAGCAATAAATTTCCGCAACATTATAGGGAAAGACAATTTTTGCGGATACAAGATTTTGAGAATTCCGCCAACTGTGTGGCGTCCATTAGTCCCTTTAAAAAATTATTAATTTTGAAATATATATTCAGTGTGACCTTCTTTTGATGCTACCGACTAACCTACGTCAATGAAGCCTCAAATGTTTTTTCAATTTTGCCATGGAAAACATAACAGGTGCAGATCGCAGGTGGATCGGAATTTGTCGACGCCAGAACGAATCTTTAGCCCAGGCCCCAGTTCCCTCATCCCTCTTTATACAAAAAGAACCTTACAGTTCCCCATTGGCTGATGAATTGCATGTAGGCATCTTGGTCATATACAGACGGAAGTTGGCAGGCTGCCGCTACGAATGATTTTCCTAGTCCCCATTGCTTATCCTGGGCATTTTGTGTTTCGTAAGTAGCTTGCGTCCACGAACACTTAGTTGAATTGGAAAAATAGACAAGCGCTAGTTCAAAACAGCCTTTTCGAATGCGCTCATAACCTGAGGAAACAAAACGTAAACCAAGAAGTCTGAAATACCGTTAAATTAATAGGCACGCCAAGGTGAAGGAGGACAAAACATAGGCCTACAATATTTTTCGGAATCTCGTTTTTCAACTCTAATAAATCCTTGTAACTTCCCTTTCTCTATTGTTGAAAGAGCAAAACAGTGCGTAAAGTAAATGATTCGATATAATCATATGAGCAACCAGAAATTTCGAGCACATGAAGTCAATTTCCCCCTTCCAAAGCTCTGAAAAGTTCGTTTCAATGAAAGAAAGACACTAACAGGTTTAAGCGATCTTTCTTACTTGCACTTGCTGTAAACTCATAGCCTTCCAGAGCTGCTCTTACTTCTTTATCTTCCGTGGTTTCTATAAATAAAACAAATAGCGACAGTGTTTCATTTGTGTTTAAATCACTTACATTTACAAGAGAGCACCACATTCTGATGAAAGATTAGAAAATATTTTAGGTAAGGACTCCGAATCACAATCCACTGGCCATGCGTCAGCTGCAGAGGGTAATTGGCAGTTTGAGGGCACATGTAACAACCAGTTGCATTTTGCCCTCCGCAATATGGCTTCACTTTATTTTCAAAGTTAGGCCTAAGGAATTTTATATAAAACAATAGAACATCTGTGTGTGGAATATGTGCACCGGCGATGTATGCATTATTTCCCGTCATATTGCGAAGGGCAAAAAGCAACTTCCTGTTGTTTCAATCGGCGACTCAGATCCGCTATCTATGTGTAGAGGTACGTCAGTGGTAACAACAGTGCGAATTGTGTACTCCATATACTTCAAGCATCATCAAATTATTGATTTGACACAAAATTGGCAAAGGAATGCATCAGATTCAGAAAAGGTCATGTTAGTTAAAAAGTTATAATTTCTAAACACGTTTGTCTCGTTTTATTTTTTAATTAAACGTTACCATTGGCAGTTCCGAACCCAATATCAATGAGGAGTTCCCTTTGGTATGTCAGCGAACCGGCAATAACTCGATTGCGCGTCTCATTACTCACTGTTCATTGGTCTGAACAACAAGTTGATCGGGGACGAGGTACAAGCCGTCTTCAGAAAGCTGCCATCGTTGAATGTCTGCTCCAATACAACACGTGTAGGTTTTAAACCTGGGTCTACACCGCCTAATTCTTGACCGCCCTGAAATTTAAATTGACCAAACGATAATATTTTTTCGAAGTTGAAAGTGGGGGTGGAGTATTTAGTCATATAAAGCGCCGCTGAGATTTACATATTTACTAACTTATTGTTCGAGATTATGTGCATAATTAGCTGGTGAATTAGCCATGGGATGAAGGTTGTCGCCCTGTTTACGAATTTATACAATAAGCCGTATATTTGAAGCCATTGCATAGAACTTGTCACGTGACATGTTTATGCAAATTATTAGCCGTTGTGCAGCCATTGAATGAAAAGTGTCACATGACAAATTTCACAAATAATAACCTATTGTTGGGAATTAATTGCATGAAAGACAAAACTTAATCTTATCTTGAATACAGAGGCATTTAATTCGTGACCATAGTCTTCATCCCCGATACCTATAGCGTTGGCTTCATTGCAATGTAATCTTTCATGCAAATTTTATCGTCTCTGCAATAATTAAAGAGTTGTCCGGAAATGAACAGAGATTACCATTATTGGACCCTTCTGGTACAAGCATGTGGTCATGACGCCAAAACGTAAGGAATCACTGAATTGTCAGAGAAAGCTTTGAAGGATATCTAGCTAATGAACCACATGGGTGTTTGCACAGGCGATGGTCAAATGTTATAACTTATAATATTTGCCAACCTGTCTTCCAGACCAACCCAAGCATGAGGATACCAAGGAATACCTGCAGCTTTATCTGAACTATTCAGGTGAAACAGATACACATTGTCAAAAGTGTATGTGAGAGAATTCTGTTATGAATGGTCGCAAATGCGAAGTTTTGCCATGTGCAATTAAAACTCCCTCGTAAGTCGTAAGCGATACTTCATTAACAATGTCAACAGTATTTTAAAAATCCGAGCTTTCTCGTTTCACATATGAAGTGCCACCGTCCCGGATGGCTTTGAAGTCTAAAGTTTAACTTTAAAACATACAAACGAAGCTGGTAAACCTACCCCGAATACTTTAAAAAAAGCGGCCTGAAGTAGTAATATATAAGGTAAATAGAAAAAATTAGAAAAAAAAACCAATGAAGACATGAACACATTTAAATATTTGTATTTTTGTTATTAAAATAACAAAAATACTACTATAATAAAAATGAATTAGTAAAGCTGCAGAAACGGAGATAAACTTTGCCTTTATATCGTTTATTTTGGAGAGAAAAAAAATTCGTTCCACGAATGAGATTATTAAGAATCAGCATGAATAGTAGCACGTATCATCCATTTTATTATAAAAAAATTAACCTGTGGGTGGCCATCCAGTAGATCGTAACCAACGCCGGATAAAAATGTTAGACCGTCCGGTGGTGGGAGTGGGCAACATGCTGACGTCACAGTGACGAAGACACCAAACACACAATATAAGGGAAAACATGACGAGCAGAGGATCCTCATATGGCTTCCTGAGCAAAGCAACTATTGTGAAAATCAATGTTATATCACAGCTACGGTACTTCTTATAAGATTTTGAGAATTTTGCATATAGACATAGAGGTTCTTTGTCTTATCTAACCGTTTTTTTTTTTTTCTTTTGGTGTGAATTTCGATAGTTTTTCCAATTGGAGAATTGAAGAAAGAACTATTGAAAATCAATGTTATACTCACAGTACGGTACTTCTTATAAGATTTTGAGAATTTTGCTATAGGACAATAGAGGTTCTTTGTTTATATCTTAAAACGTGAATTTCCGATAGTTTTGCCAATTGTGCCATTTTGAATAACCTTTGATTTACAAATATTAAAGGCGTTTATTATTTTTTGATTATATAAATCATCGATTGCCATTATATATTAAGTTGACAAAATTGTATTTTGTTTAAAGTGGACCCGAGGACTTTATCTAATTTAGATCGGAGATCCACGATTTTTAATTATAAAAATCGTTAGTACAGACGTGCAGATATTCACAGCTATAACAATTAGCGGTTTAGTCATAAAATAAATCTAACCATACAACCATACACGGATGGCGCGTGCGTTATAAATTTGGATTTATGCGTTAACTCCTAATAACTTCACAAAAAAGATTCTCCTCTTTTCCCCCTCCCCCTTCCTCAGAAGAAAATGAGACAAGGTGATTAAGATTCGGTTCCGGTGCCAGGAATCTTCTGGTCGAAACAAGAAAAGCAACTTACCTTTCACACACCTTTCTTAACAGTAATCAGGTTGATTCGTTCATTGTCAAATGTACAAATGAAACTAAAAATACAACCATCCATGCAGAGTTGCAATCTTAAGTACTACTTATCAAATCAGCAACTAATTGTCATTACACAGTTCTTCCTATACACATGCGTTAAGTCAGATACTTCTAAAATAAAAAGTTTGATTTATATTTTCTTCAACCACCTAAGTGACACTTCCCTCAAGCATAAAAATCATAATGCATGACATGAAACTGAAGTAATAATTATCTTCTCTGGATTAAAATTGTTTCAAATAAATCAAAAATATTTGCATGTCAAGATAAAATTTTCTTACTACTATCATGTCTGCCCATAACGGCGTACGGAATTGAAATTGGTTCCATTTTACTCGCGGCCTGTTGTTTCTTAAATTGAAAAATAATGCACACGGATGCACGTGATGGTTCTTGGAGAGTTTTTTTAAATTTAATTTTTATGTCTTCCTTCTTTTTCTGCAACGTTTTTGTTATTATGTTTACGTTTATGTTACGAAGTAATTAATATTTCCATTTAAGCTGCATCAAGCATTTTGGACTTAATAAAAATCTTTTAACTATTGGCAATGTATGGTAATTCCGCAATCCCAGTAGCATGAATAGAATTATACGAAGATTCAGCACTATCTAATACACTTGATTAGTTTTTGGATATTATATGTGCAGAAGGTTCTGTTTCCATAGATAAGCCCTTGTATTTTTCACTAGGACGAATACAGTGTTACAATAGTCCATCTATTAGTAATCTAAGGGTGCGTCCGTTGCTATGACCTCAACATAATAATAATAATAAAGGTGACCGTAGGCCAAATGGGCAGACTTTACAATAATTATAGTAGACAGAAACAAGCTAACTTAAGTAAAATCAGTCTTGCCAAAGGACTAAGTCGGAGGGGGGAGCACGAAACTCGAGAGAGGATTGTGAAACCGTTTTGGTCCTTTTAGCTGAGTACCAGTCGTCGTTTAGTTTATCTTCCACGAGTACTACAGAAATAATAGTGGATGAGCCAGACCATCAAAACTACCTTAGTGGTATCACCTGGGGGGGGGGGGCAAAGAGGACTGATACCAGGGGTGCCTAAACACTATGACGTACAAAACAAGTATGATGGCCATTCTGTAAGGGGTAGCTTTAGCGAGCTAGGGGCTCACAAGAGATTATACAGGGGTCAAAATTGAAAAGTGGTCCATGTTGTTGAATTCCATCCCAATTTGTTCGTATGATCACAAGGAATTAAAAAATGGTAAGTTGTACTATCATAAATTACTTACGCGTATTTTTATAGTCGTTAACGTTGAAAAGAAAAAGTAATGGGTTTAAGCCATTTGCATTGAAAGGCGCTGATCGCTCGCTGCTTATTTAGAAATAACAGATATAATAGCAGAGATTTATATAGCCCTTATGCTATTGGCCTCTAAGCGCTTTCACAAATGGCCCTTGATTACTGTGGCCCAATCATACCATAACCATTTAGCATCATTTCAATGGATGCCGCAGATCGGGATCATCGCTTTCCCTTATCAGCAAATTAGTCATCGAGATCCACCCAACGCAGGGCCGGCCGCTTCCAACTATCGCCATGGGTAAATCGGGACCAATAGCGGTTGTTTCTTTGTCCGGAAATTAAAGACAGCTAATCTCACAGGGCTCGAACACACGCCAATACGCATGGATAGCATACCTGGAGTCGAGCGCTTACCTGGTTGAGCTATCTTGTCCGCTTGTTTGTTTATGATATGATTTGTTGTTTTGCCTATCTAATATCGGTCATATTGGATGGGCAGTTCATTATTTAGAGTCGAGGTGAAATCTTTTATTCTCATTCTTATTTAGTTTTTGCTGTTTTTTTTAAACACGGAAAATATTTCTCTTTTTCCATATTTTAGTTGAAAAGGCCGAAAATTCTCCACCGCTTGTCAAAAAATTAACCAACCCGTACTAGCTATGTGCACTGTTGTAAACCTTTTACACGCGTGCACGTGCGTAAACATTTGCGAAACGATTCACTATCTAATATCGTTCATATTAGATCGGCAGCAACCAATGATATTGCTTGTTTCCGTCTTAAACCCGCCCTATGAATAAGAAATTAGTGATGTGCTGTTGTGCATTGTTTTATCTTATATCTGTTTCTACCTAAAACAAGTAAGCAATGCATTTTTGTGTCGTTAATATACCCTGTATTATCTTGCTTTGCTTACTTCCCAAGTTCGAATTACAATATTTTTTGGATGATTTTGATCCATGAATTAATGCGAGTTATTGGAACATGACAATTTCAGGGTTAATAAGAAAAAAACTACCTTTTTCCATATTTTGCTGTTGTTGACCACCCCCTAAATGATGTAGCGCGTACATCGCCTGTTGGAAAAAAAGACACCTTTTTACGCGTTCTTGTTCACGCATCATATCCTCATTTGAATATAAGTGGCCCCCCGGGGACTTGTGCAAGTAAGTCAATCTGATTCCTGTAGAAGGGATACTATTGTAAATTGTTCAAGCGTAGAGAGATGGGTGATGGAAAGAACGGGGGGGGGGGGGGGTTGCTGTTGTACGGGGGGGATTCCTTGAATTCAAGAAATATTCGACACCCTGTAGGGAGATACTTGTGAATCAGGAGAAATCCACTAAGAAAATTCTTGCTTGCTTTTCAGCAATTTTTATGTGATTCACGAGTAATCCAAAATATCACCCTAAATAGTAATGGAAGAAACCAGGTACCTTAATTTGGTATTTTCGGTGATGTTGACACTCTAAACAATGAGTAAAGCCGTTTGACTCCCCTGTATTGTGATTAGGTACTAGGTACTTAGGGGGTGAGATATAGATAAGCCACATGTAGTTATTGTATATCTTATGGACATCCACACATTAAAAGACAAAACCCAACTCATTTTTAGTCAATTATCAGCTCCTCTTTTATTTACTCATGAGACCGAAGATTGCAAGATATACGATAGTTCAAACTTCAAACTGCAATTTTTATAAACAACTATTAATAGACAACTAAACACCACTTTAAAAAAATAATTGATCTTAACAATCAAATTTACAACCTTCGATTTCACAAGGCAAGCAAACAAATTTATCAAAAAATAAACAAAACAAACAAAACGAAAACAAAACCAACAAAATACAATACAGCGATTCTCGACATGAAACCTTCTTTTGCATAAATCATAGTTATCCCACCACGTTAGCTATCTTCGTTAAATTTACATGACTGTTAGTAAAGGTTTGAAAATTACAGATTGTTAATAGTGTTTTACTATCAAATGGACTTCTTTGAATCCTGAAAATACACTGGACAATTCTACAAAATATGTTTTTCAGTTCCAAAAAAGGTTTAATAACAGCATTAATGATATAGACTGTGTAAAAAAAATCTGGAAAATGAGCCAGTAATTCTGGCAAATCGAAATTACTTAAAAAAGTAAATAGTGTAAAATCACATTTTTAATAATGATTTTTTTCGGTATTCTGCCCTCGTGATTACAGTATACAAAATCCACAATTCAATATGTTTGTTGAGTTTGCCATCGTTTATACAAAGTAAAAGTGGGTCTTTGTCTGTGCATGCTGAAAAATATTCTGTAGTAATTCTATTTCACGTAACATTGTATTTTACGTTCGATGTGTATGTTTACAGTGATTGTTACTGCATCAAACGAAAAAATCCGATTCATCTCAAACTTTGGAATGCGTGCATTTTAGGTTACTATCTAAATTAGTTCTAGTAGACTATTTTTAATTAGTACGCACACCAAAAAAATTCTTCTTTCGAAATCTCTGAGTCAGCTGTAGATAGGTCTTTCAGGAAGTCAGGGGACACAAAATCAAGGCATATCTTTTTATAAACGTCGATAAATATCGTTTACATGTAGACATGTCTTAATAATAAAATGTATTTGTGTTTTTTTTCTAGAATTCACTTTCTTTTATTTTCAATAAACTCAATGCATTACTGGTAAGGCGTATTATCTACAGTGCAAGGATCAAATTAACAGAACAGCAAATATTTTAAATACACATATTTTCATGACCCGTCCACGTTTCAGCAATAACTTGTTGAACACTCGAAATCCCATATTGAACAGCCATTTGCTCGCCGTAGCTGATCCGTGACCGTTACTTGATATCCCCGTACGTACCGGTACGTCCCAGGACCGCCGACATGTGAGGGTTTATTCTCCGACCCGGTAAATGATGAGGGGCTCGGTCAGTGAGGTAAATAAGAATAAGTACTGGGTGGGCCACTTTAATTAACTTGACCCAAAAAGTAGGGAGAAAAAAATAATTTAGGGGTGGGGCCAACTTTAATTTCCAGAATCCTCAACAAACTTTGCTATTATACAAAACAAAACAACAACGAAAAGCAATGGGTTATTTTTATAAACTCGTAAGTTATATTATACATGGAGTATATAACAAGATTACTGCATGAATTACCTATACACCAACATCAAGGGCCAGGGAACCTTCCCAGAAAAAGTGCACTCCATTGTTGTTCACAACTGTTTTACATATTTAGAATGTAACCAAGTGTTTTTAAAATTACAAACTGAAGTGAATAGTACACCTCGTCTAGTATAAAAAGATGTCGAATGCTTCTCTATGGAGCTGATTAGACAGAACTCAGTTTAAAATAATGTTTTGGTTTTCTTTTCCATTGTTTGTTCAAAACTAAACCTTTCAAGCGTTCTCAGTAGTTGTTCTACAACCAATCAAATAGAGTATTGAAGTAGCATATTAATGATTGAATGGTATAACTATTCCTACAAATCAAAAAAGGAGTAATTAGAATTGTAGTGCCAGGTCAATTTGTCCTTTTTTAAATATATAATTTAAATCCAAAAAGTGGACTAAGGCCCCTTGGGAAATGCGCTCTTGTATTTATATATATACAGTGTGCATTTTTATTCAATAAATTGTATTGTAATATTAACTTCGTATAAAAGGCTTCAAACTTATTTGGTATGAAACTGGTGTTTGTTCAGAAATTAAATTGTATAAAATTTTGATTTGATTGAACATATTTTTTTTGATAAAACATTCATTCTTTTAGGAATTATGACAATTATATTTTTTTTTAATTTTTACTATCAACCACATTAATCTACAGATATTCGACAACAAATTCAACAAAAAATGGCAAGAAGCAAAAATCATCTCACGAACACGTTCCTGATGGGCACTAAACATCACTAATTTGACAATTTTAGTTAGTGGCATATTGTAAAAGCAATTAAAAAATTTGTTTCTACTATTGTCTCTTTTCATACTGTTTTATTATTCATCCATTGATATAATTGACTCAAATAAACCTATGCTGCCCTCCCCAACTGAGTGAGCCTTTATTCAGCATCAGTCCACTTCAAATCATATGCAATATTGAGGACCCCCTTGCCCCGGAGTCAATAAGATCAAAATCCACATGTTTTCCACTGTAAATCATTTGAAGATACAATATTGATGTTAAGTAGCTGTCCTTTATGTGGAGGAGCAGGCTTTTTTAGATATAGCGAAAAAAGAAATAGTATTATTTAAGTTTATCCTGAGTGATGATTAGGCCAAAAAACAAAAAGAAGAAAAACCAATTTGTTTCAAATAGTATTTGAATTTGGAGCCATAACTGCATTTTGTTTTGTATTATTTGATGATCAGGAAAATTGGCTTTTTGGACAAAAACTGAAAGTGTGCAAGCTATTATGGACTTTTTATTGTACAGTGATCCCACACTCCATCGTTTTTGGTTGTCTACATTATATTAATTATACCGTTCCACCTGCTTTCCAACTTAGTTTGGACTTAACGTTGGTCTGATCTTAAATAACAAAACCCCCCTAACACAAGTGCAAGGGGATAGGGGGGCGGAGGGACGAGAGGCCCTCTTCCACTAATTATCCAACTACTTGTCTCTCCCTCCCTACTTACTTATTGTAAACAAAAGTAATTTTATTGGACGTGTTATGCAAGTTGTATATTTAGTGTTTCCATTCAAATGGCTTATCCCCCGAGTCACGAGGTGCTCACTATTTTGTTTATATACACACAAACAGGCAGGAATTTCAGCATTATTCCAATTCATAACAATTAACATTACCTTCCTGTCTTGGTGTCCTTTAAAGATGGGAATTAAATTTAATTTGTATAGGGACTTTTTTCCATATACCCTGATACAATATTAAATTGTTAGAGGAGTCATGCACTGCCTATTCAGGCTCAGTGACTCTTTTTGTTAAAGGCTGACTCAGATTTCCTGAGGAGGCACCTAATTTCCACAAAAAAATTCATGTTTTTTGCATGTAATAATGCTTGTCCATATACTATCACTGTGTGAAATTGCTAAGCTTAAATCGAATTCCTTCATATAGAAAAATCACAAACTTTGTTATAAAAATTCCGGATTCCGGAATTTTGTTATACACAGTATCCCAGGGACGTAATACTACACACAAATGTTACGGCAACAAAACGAAAAAATCCGATACATCTTCAAATTTCGGAATGGTGTATTTTAGGTTACTTATTTTTAGTTCTAGTTGATTAGTTTCATACACTTACACAAAAATAATATTTCGAAATCTCTGGAATCTGTCAGGACTGTAATATTCATAATTTAACTGAAATACTTGCACTTCATCAATTATTGATGTTTGGGCCAGATTAATTTTACTGGGTGGGTCAAATATTTACACTGGGTGGCCATTTGGGTCATGGGGCAGATTGATTTACTGGGTGGGCCAAATAATACTGGGTGGACCATGGCCCACCCAGTTTCTATGTTATTTACTCCCTGGGCTCGGTACTGTGAGGGGCCCGCTAACCAGAACACACAAGGGTTTACATCTGATTTTATCCAGTTGAGCATTTTGAGGGTAAACTGAAAGTAATATGAACTTTATTCTCGCGCGCTTCGCGCGCATATTCTACAAACAGGGCCCTCGAGTTTTCATCTACTCCCACGGCCCGGACCAACTCTCGGAGGCCATGTACGTTCATTGTATATTGCTCATACAGATGCTCATATTCGTGATCAAAAGTGTTGACGTCATTCATAAGATCGCTCGCATGGTCTCCAGGCAGTGACTGCCAACTCAAAGTTCTCCTTTCTGTCAGCCAATAAGTGACCATTGATCCTTTGCCCTAGAATGTGACAAAAAAAAAACGCAAGAAAATGTTCAGGATCATTTACGTCAGCTTCAAAGAACATTTAACAATTTTTAGGGATGGCATGCATTGATCACTCAAAGCAAGTGAAATATCACGCTGTTCAGCGTAATTTCACTCCTAAAATGAAATTTAAACTCTAGAAAGAGTGATGAAAACACTCAACCTTTAGCTCTTCATGTCACTCCATTGCAGAATGAAATTCACTCTTTACATTGAAGGACACTGGTACATTTTGATTAGATTGCCTTCATTTTTGTCAAACTGAGGTTTGCCTGTTGTATGTTTTACATGTATATAAACATAACTGACATAGGGAAGCCTCTTAAAACAGTTCTTGTAGGCCTATATGTACCTCGAGCAATTTTGTTATAAAACTACTCCGGAGGTGGTTTTCTTTTTGGGCCTTTTTGTTATTGGGGAATATATGGAATCTTTCGAATTGTTTGAACCAAACATCGGAATGAGGAATATAACAACTCTGGAATGGCAAATAGGAATTGGACTCGCTTACCTTCACGTTCACCATTCTCGCTTCATCAGTTTGTACCTCCCACGTCCGTAAGAGCTAAGTACGAAGCTTCGCTGACTGACTACGCCCGGTGCTTTAATAACGAAAGAAAGAGGCAAACAAAATAATTATTTAAGCATCTTGGGGATTGTGACTTGGTATAAGAACTCAGTCTTGTGTCTTCCAGACGTAAAAATGGTCCATCTTTTTATCGCAGATAATGACTTGGCAAACTTTCTGCGCCAACATCTCAGCATAGGGACCGTTCATATTCATGCATTGCGTTGGGGCGTTGCGTTGCCCGAACTGCATTGGCCCAGAGTCTATACCTATGGTGGTATATCGAAAAGGTGCGCTCATGTTGCATTGTTTCCCGCCATATTGTCAGGAAAAAAAGCACTCGGCGACTCAGAAACGCTATCATGTGTAGGGTCAGTGGTTGAGTTGCGACAGAAGTGATCGATTAATAGAATGATCGGTACCCGCAACGCACAAGGCAGCGAGGTATGAACGGAGTGGCGACTGGTTTGCAAGAACTATTGGTTTCAAGGATTAAAGACACAAAAGCATAGCCTAACAGTACATACACACTTTTTGCCCAGACCCCCAAGCTGTTTGTAGAGAGCCAGTTGACCCGATATCATGGAATGATCGTAGAATGTAATCTTTAACAAATCCTTTACGAAGGTAATTGGGGCAATTATTTAGCAGATCCAATTAGATTTTAATTTTGGTTATTCTGAGGTTAGATGGGAAGCCATTCGCGGTTCCTGATACTCCCGCACCGATATTGGTCTCTGCGTTCAATTGCATGCCATCACGTCAATTAAGAGCAACCCCTTAGTAATTGACTCATCATGTTTGCCGTAATTGCCGCAGTAGCAGGACTGGGTTATCTGTGTGGGATTAGTTCGATTTTCATACATGTATAGAAGAGGTTGGTGCAATAAAATGCTAATGATTTTTGACTGACTTCTATTGGTTTCGAATTATTTTACCTAAAACATAATATGCCTTACAGGGGCATTTTCGTGATCCCCAACCTCGTCTCCCGTCTTACCTAAAAAAAGTGAGGTTTTATATCATAATGAACGTTAGCCTTTGTAATTCCATGTGTACCTATCTTAAGTGCAAATTCGGTAGCATCTGTAAGGATTCGCAATTTTTTTTATCTGCTGTCGTAAATCGTGTCAGAAATTACAGCACAAGTGACCTATGGGACCGGGGAAACAAGCAATTGCTCATAACACAAAACCGGCAAGAACGGATCAACTCAAATTTTGGTGATAAGCTTTTCTCAGGATATCTAGCGACAATGTAATCAAAACAGAATGTCTGGAATCATGAAATGCATCTTTAAAGCTAGTTGGAACAAAATAATCACCAGTTATTGTAACAAAATAATGTATAACATCACAAGCTCAAAAAAATTGTACTAAGGTCTGTTTCAAATAAGACACAATGGGGTTAGGCATTATAACTGTGCCTGAATTCTACACCCTGCATCACAGATTACCTAGAAAGACTGGATCTCAATCTTAATTGATGAAAATATTTTCCTTACATCCAAGTAACAACCAAGATTTGACTATTTTCACGTCAAACCCACTGGTTTTAAAAGTGTGTTTTAGAAACCAAAAAAATTTAGTTCATAATCCAAGATCTAAGTGAAACCCTAAAATGTTACTAGTTTTCATTTATATATTCAAAAATGTTTGAATGTCCCACTTGACACGTGATCTGTTAGAGAACTCATGTACTTTATATCTCTTAAGACGAGGTGGATAGAAGATGGTTTTGGAAAGGAATTATGATTGGAGTCACAAGATAGACAGATACCAATCAAAAACTCAGATCTCAAACAATGGGTTTCGAGGGACATCTTAAAGGATGTGAAGGTCAAGAAGTGGACAGCAGTTACAGGTCGACAAAAAGAGTTATTAACTGGACTGCAAGAACCTATGTCAGTGTAAGAGGCCGATAGTGTAGAAGATGGACTGAATGCAGCGTGGAAGGATCATGTAGGTGTTACAACGCAAAGGGAAGCTCAGGACAAAAGACGTCGACATTGACGAAGAGGCCTTCTTTCAAAAACAGTGGAGACATAAGCGTATAGTGAGAGAATAAACTTACGTAGTCCAGTAGATTGCATTCGTGATGCGATGTTGACGGTGTCTCAACGCATATCGGGGCAATCTTGAGACCACTACACCTGCTACAACTGATCCTTGATTTTAGAACCAAAACAAATCTCCCTGGTTTTTATTTATCATTGTGAAAAAAATTACAATCTTGTTTTGCTTTGCGGAGACAAAAATATTTCAAGAGATAGAGCTTTATATCTGAATGTATAACCACATTCTTTGAGTTGAGAGGATTATTTTGAAACTACAATGCTTACGCGTAGGGTTGCAAAATTCCCGGAATTTTCAGAGCGGGAATTTCATGGAAATTTGGGAATTAACGCGGAATTTTGGGAAATTTTGGAAATTTTCGGGCATTTTTTGGAATTAACGATCTTTGAAAATGATACATACTGTAAGGTCCTTTTTGTTCATATTTAGGATATACGGACTATGTACAACTGAATGCTACACTAGAACATATCATTAGCTTAAACAAGCATGCCTATCAACTGAGAAAATGAACTAACCACCAACTTCTTTACAAAAAATATACATGTTTGGTTCAGTTTTACTTTTCCTATTTCATTCACTAGATCACTGGTCTACCATAGTGTTTTGGGGATCCT
>JAMKCH010013740.1:0-25115 GCA_023653785.1 Ophioderma brevispina | reverse complement strand
CCATTAGCGTATACTGCGTATTTCAAACTGCCATTGTAATTTCATTATAGATAGGAACTTGGTACCCTGGAGCGAATAATCTCCGCCATCTTGAAAAACGAACCTGTGCGCAAAATACAAATGCAAATTCTTTTCGGAGCTCCCAAAATATCCCACAGGTTCTTATTCCAACAATTTGCCATTTTAAGTTCATTTAGCCAAACGTGCCTCCTCGTGGCGGCCATTTTGGACGCCTAGATGTTAAAGCCCCTTTAGGGAATTAAAAAAATTATATCGTGTACTCGTGGATGAAATTTCTACCTGTAATGAAATTATAATGGCGGTTTTCCATAAAACAATGGCGGCCATTTGAAATGGGCAGGACGCGATAACGTACAGATTTCCAGGATGGAAACATACCTAATCGTAGTTAGGGATATTCAAGGTGAATTAATCACCAATTCGTGAGCTGAGAATTACAAGGTTCTAACTGACATTTTGGTTTTTGGTGAGATTATTGTTTTTTAAATTTACATTAACCCTCGTCTTACCCAGGCTTTTTTGTTGTTTTTTTTGTAACACGGATTACCAAGGGCGGGGGGTGGTTACCACCACCCCCCTCGAGAATTCGCTATAAAGCACCCAATGCTTTTTTATACCAGTGGATAGCTATGGTCCTCTTCTTTCCATTGATACCAAAATAGGTACCAACCTGCCTAGTATGGCGTCACAATGACGTCATCAAGTCTGTGAGTCGGAAAATTGGCATTTTCCAGAGAAAATAGGCGAAAATCCAATTTTGTGCTAAAAAAGCTAGGATATTCATGCGTTTTTCAGCTCTTAATAGAGCCATACTGTGCATAATATTTTCAAAAATCCTTGGGTGGCAACCCCCCCCCCCCCCTCACCCTTCGACTTTGAAGGCATACCCTAACCCCGGTGAAGGTGCCACCTTCACATTTTTTTCGCTAAAAATGACCTGAAAGGATGAGAGAACGATTACCTATAAGCTTTTTACGCAAGCTTTTGGCATTTTAGCGCACCGGAGCGAAGTTCACTGTGGTGGTAACCCCCCATGGTAAGACGAGGGTTAAGCTTTAAAATGATATATAATATGTTTAGGTTTTCAAAATATAAATTTGTTTAGAGGTCCAACTTTCAATAAAATTTGTTTTTATTTATTTCATGAACCTTTTCATGGGTCTCCGGCAGGCATTTATATTTGCAATATATTTCTCTGAAATGTCCCGTGTTCAGATATTGGTACCTATTGATACGTTTGATGACTAACTGCGGTAAGAGCCCGCAGCATACAGTGTGAGTCAATATAAACCATACATTCAGGAAAGATTTTTTCTACAAAGGTTAAATTTTATTTTTGCCTAAATGTTTGCTTTGGTTGTTTACAAGGATAAACAGGCTATCAGAAGATTTTTATTTGGTGTCTTTCGGACTTTGGGTTCAGAAACTATGTCAATTTTGCGGAGAGACCTAAAAATTCTATTTGGCCGATTTTAGCCATATAATGCGGAGAGACTGACACCGACGTATACCATTACATAATAGCAAAGGCAATTCACACATGCAATTTCAGATGGTATCGATTTCTTCTCAACAAAAAATATATCAGTTTCAATAAAACGGTCTATTGTGTAACATAATTATAAGTAAAATATCTTCATCAAGTTAAATTACCATTGTTCAATCATAAAGAGTCAGTTATTGAAAATCAAACCATATCAATATCTCAGTTCATGAACATAATGAAACTGCTAAGAGATTTTTGTTTTACATCTCTAGGCCTAAGGTAATTATTTTGCACAAATACAGTATACTCAGTGTCCTTAAATTGCGAGAAGAACTAAAACTGAAGTTTTCTGTAAATAAATTGGAATTAAAACTTAAAAATTAAAATATCGCACTGTTTTTCAAGCGGAATACAAAACCTTCTATGAGGTTCACTTTGGCTCCAAGTTGGTTGTGGTTAACAACCAACGAAATCTTGCTGAACCAAAGTTAAACTGTGGTCGTACACCAGCGATTCTCTGACTTTCGTATGGGGAAGATAGAACATTTTTTACTCGCATTTTCTTCTGTAATTCGGGATATTATTTTATCATCCTTCAATTACTCTCCCCTTCTATTGTTTAACAAACTTTGGTATTAAAGGTTTTTACTCAACTCACTGCCTATTGAAGACCATGTTACTCTAGGTAAACGATGCATCTTTGTTTGGACTCAAAATCGCCCAAACCAGGATTTACGTCGCTCAGAAAATAAGCAGAACTTCTTCCTCTAAAGCCCAAATGACAACAAATAAACGTTTTCTAAAAGCTTGTTAACACCATTTAGAACTGAAAGGAAACATTTGTGACAAAAAAAAATTCTGTAATACTCAATTATTTTTTTATTCTGAATGTAGGGTTTTTTATTGACTACACTGTAGCCGCCCACTGACATCTCACATGGATAGGGGGCTGAGTCGCCCGATTGAACAACCTCAAAGGAAGTTGCTTTTTGTACATTGCAGTATGGCAATTTTCTGTTCTTTGGTGTCTATCTATTAGGTCATTTAGTGTCACAAGATGATGATTTTTCCCAAATAAAAATTAGTGCTACATTGTTATGTATTTTAACAAGGCGGTTTCTCGAACAGCAAGGGTCTCGCCTGCTATCGCGCATAACTGTAAGACAAAAAAAGCAGCACCCGAGTGCAATTGTGTGAGTCAGGGTGTCCCCAAAAGTTGTGGAAGCAGATTCCACTCCAATTTCTCAATAGTTTTGCTTCCCACTTTTCATGTGACACCACCCTAGGGGTCACACCCTTTTCTAGTGTGGAGAATTAATCTTGAAAGTTGTGAAATCCCACCCCACACGAGCATGAAGTGAGAGATATTGTTTAGGGTAAGCACCCAGGTTTTGGCATTTACAGTATTCGTATTTCCTGCTCTTTCAGTTGACACCACCACAGGGGGTCACAAATTTCCACTTGTAGAGATATATATTATATGAGAAGTTCCTAACAAGTGCATAACTAAAGGTGTAGGAGGCACCCCGGGTTTGCCATTTTTATCGTATTCTATACTTCTCTCACTCTTTCATTGATACCCCCTTAGAGGTCACAACATTCCGTTTTGGAGATATTAATCTTGAAATGTCACAAAATATCATACCCAGAGATGTTTAGGAGTTTAGCACCCCCGGGTTTGCATTTATAGTCTCCTTTATTTCCTGCTCTTTCATTTGACACCACCCAAGGGTCACAACAAATTTTTCCAATGTTGTGGAGATATTAATCATGAAAGGTCATGCAAAAATCCCTTAAAATTTAATAAATTTAGTCAAACATATGAAATGTATTCAATTTGCAACACTATTTTTGAAAAAATCATGTGCCACAAAATAAATTTGAGGTCCAATATGTGGTCCGGAAGGGCGGAATGCCCAATGTTACTCTTTTCAACCATTTTCCAAGAAATGTAAACGGCTGGGCAACCCAAAAGACTGACCCATGTTCAACCACCAGAAACTAGAAAACCCCTTTTAAATGAAAAACATGGGTGCACTTGATCTTAAATATATCTTTGGATTGTTAAATTTACCTTTGTTGTGGTATATGGACCCCCACCCATTTTTGCTTTGTCTTCTTGTTTTGTTACACACCAAAATCACACACAGCAATTTACACACCATGCTGACCTAATTTATTGTAAGGTAAACAAACTACTGAATCAAATTCTTTTGCAAGGGTTTTGATTTACACTGAACATTGACAACCTGAGCACTATTTGGTGGAAATGAACAAGAATTTGGATGTGCATATTTCAAAATAATCAAAAGCAATGCACCCCTTAGTATAGCCACATGCATTTCGACCACATACGATTCACACAAAAGCAGTATGCCCATATAGCTCATTGTAGAGAAGGAATTTGCCATATCCAATGTACAATTTCAGCAATCAGCAATTAGGCATTATTTAATTAGATCATTGCATTCAAACAGGCCCTTTAATTGGCCACATGCACTTTGACCGCAACTTATGATTCACACAAAAGATGTACCGCATCTAGTAATCTCATGTAGCAAAGAATTTTGCAATCCACCTGTACCATTTCGCGATACTGCAAGTATGCATATTTATTGATCAATGTGTCAAAAATGCCCCTTTAACGGCCCACATGCATTGACCCATATGATTCACGCAAAAGGTGCATGGCAATAGTATTCGTCATTGTTGCGATAGGAATTTTGCCCATCCGATTGACCGTTTCAGAGAGATACAGGAATTATGCATATTTAATTAGCTCCATTTGAAGACTACCGCCGCACATTATCTCGCACTTCAAAATTGGCAAAGAAGATGTGCACTATGATAAGCTTTCATGCAGCGAAGGTATTTTGCATATCCGTCGTACCGTTTCAAAATTATAGCAAGACGCTGATTTTGCAATTAATGAGCTCATTTGCTATTAATTGCCCGCCGAATACGCACAAAATTAATCAGGTAGAGAACTCCTCAGCCCGTTCTCTTCCACCAGTTACATCATCATACGCATGCGGAAATCCAGACAAATTGTACACAAGCCTTGCGGGAATTTTAGTAACTTATGCGACATTAGATACTTTTATTAGCAAGTTTACGCCTAAATTCTAATCAGGTCGAGACTCTTCAGAACCGCCATCTTTCCACCAAGTTACATCATCGAGCCCTTACGAAACCCAGATAAAGTACACAAGCCGTGAACACGGACGGCGGAAGACGGACAGACGGACAGACGGACAGAAACAGACAGAAAGAAAAACTGATTACCTAAGTCTCTGCCGAACGAAGTTCAGGCGATGGACAACATAAAGCCTTGAAAGATATTTTCAAGTAAGTTTGATATAAATTGACCAATTGTGGTATTGGTGTTTACAAGTATCTATCCTAACCGTCCCTGACAATCCACCGCAAAAAGCAAAAACAAATCAACGTCCAAAAGGTGATGATTTTGCAAATAAAAAAATAGTGCTCCAACCGCAAAGACGAACACCTCATGCCAGCGCCAAGCCGTTCCGGCGAGGCAAATCAACAACAAGCACGACTCACCCTTTGAAACACAGCGAGGGATGGTTTTCGAGAAGGGTTGTCAACCGGGCTGTGTTCGTTCGACCTATCAGCCGGGTATGACAATGTTAATACTAAATAAGATTAGGGAACTTACCAAGTACATCACGCTTGACTAAGCTCACCAAAGGAGTTGCTTGCAAAGAGGGATTTTCTTTGTTCAGCTAGGAGCGAGGAGCCCATGGCGTAGGCTCTTCAACTAGGAGCCCCTCTCCCGTTCAACATCTAACCAACGACTTAACCTATAGGAGGGCAGGACTGTTGTTTTATCTATGCAGGACGATTTGGAAGTAGCGCACAAGATGCAGACTTCACGGTTGTGGAAGAGAGACTCTCCAAAGCTTTGGATGAAAAACTAACTTATTATGAGGGAAACCACCTACGTGCAAATCCATCCAAGACATAGGTGTGTGCTTCCCATCAACGCAACCGTGAAGCCGAACGTCAGCTTAACCCTCGTCCAACCAAGCGGGGCCGGGGGGGGTGGTTACCACCCCACCCCCCTAGTGGTGAACTTCGCTCTCTCCGGTGCGGCAAAATGCCAAAACTTTCGTAAAAAGCTTATAGGTAATCGTTCTTCATCCTTTCGGTATTTAGCGAAAAAAAAAAATGTGAACGGTAGCACCCTTCACGGGTTAGGGTTATGCCTCAAAGTCGAAGGGTTAGGGGGCGTGGTGCCACCCCAAGGTATTTTATGGTTGCATTTTTGAAATATTAGGCACAGTATGGATATAAACTCTATGTTATGTTTAAACCTAGTATTTTGCCATCTTTAGAGCTGAAACCGCAGATAATCCGATATTTCTACGTTTTTTTTTTTCGGAAAAATGTTTTTCCAGGCTATGGAACTAAATTGAGTAATTTTGGGGGATAATTCTATCTGAATTACCTGGTAATGTGTATTTCCAATACTGTTGATTAACATATAACGTTTTGGGGAAGTAGTCCTATCTTAGACCACCTTGAAAGTGAGTCGGAATAAGATTAAAATGTGGTAGAATCATGTTGCGTAAACTAAAGTTAGAATACATCCGCTATCACGGGGCCATTCAACCCGACCGGAGAGGGCCGGACGAACTCCCATCGCCGAGAACCATTCTATGGGGACACAACAGTATTGGAAATAACGACATTACCAGGTAATTCAAGATAGAATTATCCCCCAAAATTACTCAATTTAGTTAATAGACCTTGGAAAAACAATTCGGACTCCCTTTTTTACTAAATTTGAGATCCAAATTCAGACTAAAAAGCAGGTGCATCCAGGGCCGGTTTCTTTTAATTTTGCTGTATTTTTACCCCCGGGTTTTGTAGCGGTATCCTCGTGGTAAGCAGCATTCCGTGGGGTTTTTGACGGGGGTACGGATAGTATTGACACATGCTCCTTCAAGGACTATGGATAGTCCATCCTCGTTGATAGTTGATATTTGATTCTTATATAAACTCGTTATCCACTTTGCATAAAGCAACAGAAGAGTTGTTTATATCTATTTACATATATTTTGTTAACCTAAGAGCAGGTATAAAATAAAGCAAACCAGTGGAGTTGTTATTCTATTTATATAGTTATACCTAAGAGCAGGTATAACAAAGCAACCAGTAGAGTGTTCTGGATTGATATAGTATACCTCAAACAGCAAGTAAACACATATGTTTACCTTGCACAAGCAACCAGTCTGTTGGTGTTTTAATATTTTACATAATATACCCAATGGCAGGTATACTAAGAAATCATGTTTTAGGAATACAAAAAGGAAGGCCACTAGTGACCAACCTTATTTAACATATGATAAAATTTAAAATAGCTATTTGTCAAAATTCGGGGGGGACCACACCAATTTGCATGGACTTCTGATTGGTTAATTTATGTTCCCGTGATTGGCTATTCACGAGCATACACAACCTTAACAATGCTCCCTTTGACGACCAATCAAAGTATACTACCCACGCACGCCAGGCGTTATAAATATGCTCTAAGACGAAGAGATCATTCATACAGGTTTGCGTCTTATTGCCGAGTCAATTGTAGACAAGAGATGTATTGAGTGAAAATAAAGTGATATGTATGATTACTCTTAAGGCAAAATGCAAGAGTATATTTAAATTATGTATTAGTTTACTCCAAGGCAAAAGATTTTGCGTTAGAGTTATACGGTGTAATAAAATAAGGCAAGTAGTAACAAAAATAATGAACGGTCTAATTCCACCCAACTCACCGCATATTATTTGGACAAGAAGAGGAAGTCGTTCGTATGTTTTGAGTCAGGGGAAAAGGACTCGGTTAGTTTAGCATTATATAGGCCTATGTCATGTGATGTATGTAGTCGACAGTGAGCCGATATGAAATCTAAGGATGTTTCAGAATACAAATCTTTAATTCTTCATGAACTTCTGCCTCATGAACGTCCACATCCAGTCAGGAAGTGAGTGTTCCCCCTCCGGTTAAATTAAACCAAAAGTTAACGAGGGCACAGGGCGGCAGACGGGGGATACGCAACTGGGCTTTTAAACGTTTTCCGGGGTAGCCTAGTCCGCTCACGAGGTGAAACCGAATTTTGGTGTGTGCACCTAAAATTAACAATTCCAGTTGGCAACAGTCAAACTGATGTATAAGTCCGTTTTTGGGGCCTATACTTAAAGTCTAAGCATGGGTCGGGAGAGGTCCTGACCTCAGCCGGCAAACTGATGAAGAACCCTGTGAAGGAATTCAGAAACGTACGTCTTGCTAGTTGCATCTATGCATTTCATGCTAGTTCAGCAGAATTCAAACCTTTTTAGGGACACGTAAGTAAACGTCTTCCCCGCGCCCCTTTATCTCAAGTAGGCCTATCACCCTTAAATTGCCAGGGCAATTTAGTTTCAAAATCACATATTTAATTGTTCTCTAGACAGAGGGACCGATACTTTTAAATAATTCTTTTCACTTTCATCATCCAAAGATAAATGGGATGATCAGACAGCTCCTAGTAATTTTGTAGGAGTTAACTCCCACGATGAATTAACCGCTATATTGAGTCACGATACCGGCCAACATTTGTGAAACCGGCGTCCCCTCTCCTTTGTTTTACCCTAGATTAAGGGAGAATGTATAAGTCACTGAGAAGGCAAAATTCTTACAATACTCAAGATTCGAGAGAATAAAGTCGTATTCACATGTGACAACGTTTTTGCATAAAAAGGATTTGAAATGTACAAAGCACGTTGTGCATGTAGGATTACCAACTCAGTATAAATTATAGGAGTTACAAACTTTAAAATAGCCAAGTTTAATTTCAATTGTTGATATTTCGTCATAGTCTCTATATAACGACGATATATATTAACAAAGGACACAAAGATCTTAGAAGATATAGCAGCACATTAAAAATTTCTCTAATGCGACATAACGCTATTTTAGGACCACCGACTTTCTTTCCATATATACGCTGCTCTAAATAATGTGTCCCCATAGAATGTTCTCGGCGATGGAGTCGCCGGCCTCTGCCCGGTCGGGTTGCATTGCCCCGTGATAGCGGATGTATTCTAAACTTTAGTTTACACGCACATGATTCTACCGCACATGATTCTACGCAACATGTTAATCTTATTCAAAATCACTTTCACAAGTGTCTAATATGGACTTACTTCCCCAAAACGTTATATGTTACTCAGCAGTATTGGAAATACGCCCATTACCAGGTAATATTCAGATAGAATTATCCCCCAAAATTACTCAATTGAGTTCCATATCCCTTTGGAAAAACAATTTCTGGTACCGTTTTTTAACTAAATTTGAGATCAACTTCAGACTAAAAGAAGGTGACGTCCAGGGCCCGTCTTTCTTTTAATTTCTTTTAATTTTAATTTAATTTTAGGTTTTTTTTTTTTTTTTTTTTAACTTTTTATATATATATCTTTGGTTTTTGACAGTTCAATGTAAGAATTACGGTTATAGTAGTGACCTCCCATAGCCCTAGTCACATTTTGCATTCTAATAATTAATGCACAACAATATCAGTACTATACCATTCGACAACAATTTGACATATTTTTTATACACAACGCGTATTCTAAAATTTTACCCCATAAAGTGACCGTGCACCTGTTTTTGCCTCCTAACAATTAAACTACTACTTCCAATAGGGAAACTATCCCTTTTAATCCTGAAAGGTGACGAACATGCTGGTATACTTTTCGCCCATTCACCCTTTCAATATTTTTTAACCCTATGTAACCTTGGTCCCCATACATCCTCTACTAATATCGATTTTGGTAAACGCTTAGGTTCGGAGTTTATATTTAAGTCATGTTTTCATAATTTTAACTGGTCTCTCAAGTTATGATTACAGTGCGCCATACTAATAATCCAGAGGACGCGGTTATGGACTTATTATTGCCAAAGGAAAGTATTTGGTCTTTTTCACATGAATTTTTCCCCTTCTCACTTAACCCATTGGAGTGAACGAATTATTAATACACTTTTGATTATAGCATTCAAATCTGCTTGACCGCAAACACGGTTATCAGGCACAGGCTTGTCAATGGTATCGTATGAACTTTAATGACCTCAAAACAACCCACTTTCAATATCGAAATATTTGTCTCATTTGAGCATTCCTACATCTCAAATCTTGGATTGTACGACACTTTGATTGATTATTGAAAATATTTATTTTAAACTTATTACGAAATATTGTAAACAGGTGTCGTGGCCTATGACGTCATTATTGTGATCGAATTTTTGGCACTCCTTCTGAAATTGCTTTGGCATCCACAAGGAGTTTGTGCCAATTTTTTTTTTTTTTTGCTTTTGTTCAGAAGTGCACGATACTGGTGAAAAGTATGACTTATCTACTTCACTACTAGGCACGTTAGGGATATAAATAAAAAAATTACCACAATAGTCATTTATATCAATATGACTTGAAAATTCTTTCAAGAGTTATTTAAAAAAATGGATGTAGCAGCTATTTTTTTTTAATTTGAAAAATATCACATGTGAAGCTAAATGACCTAATAGATAGCACCGAAGTACAGAGCTTGAAGAATTCCATTTTGGTGGCAAGTTTGAAAACTAAAAATACAGCAGATATTTGGAAATTGAATATTGTGGAATATGGCAGTCATTTTGGATTTTGTAAGCTGTCTTAACCACCTCGTGATGCAACAAGTATAATTTGAAACCAAAAATCGCCAAATGGTCATCATTAACCCTACGCTTCAAAACTCACGTTTTGGACGCACATTTGAATTTGGGGAAATAGGCGGCAATTTTGATTTGCAAGCTTTAATCAACTTGTAATGCCCGAAAACCTAAAAAATGACATTAAAAAACACCAAATTTCGCTCACGTATACCCAGGAACATTCCCTCCATACCCCCGGGTTCCCCGGGACCCACTTTGGGCACATTTTTTTAACAAATCGGCCGGCACCCTCTCCCCGACGGCCAATCGGTCAGCGGACAAAATCAGTCTTTTAACACTATCAAACAGAAAATGAAAAAAAAATTCCCTGTTGTGGACCGCGACTATAAGGGTTTTGGAAAGACAATAAAAGCAACCCAAACATACCTTCTCGCATTTATAGACCGTATTCCAATATGACGTCAGCTACCAGACATGTTGGTGGACAAGATGCATACATTCCAGGGACTACAACCTTAAAGTGTCAATCGATCCATGTTTAGCGATTGCACAGGATCATCGACAGGTGAAGGTATTGTTAGTATATCTTGTCCACCAATATGGCTAGCTATTGGGAAAACTACTGGTCTATACTGTAGTAAAGGCAATAGCCTTTCTTGCTCTATACCGTAGTAAAGCCAACATACCTTTCTCGCATTCTATACCGTAGTAAGGGTCACGGCATTCACAAGTCCATTACAAAGGTTTACAACTACCTCCATTCAGACAAAAAAGATAGTACGACAGTAAACTGGAGGAAATTAAAGAAATGAAAAGATATTTTATAAAGTAAACTAGGATAGTCCCCAGTGAGTATCTTGGGCGGGAGGGGACAAGGGGCGCTTTCCCCCGGGTGGCCAAAGGTGGCGCCAAAAAAGGAAAAGAAGAACAAGAAGGAAAAAGGAGAAGAAATGTAAAGGAAAGGGGAGAAGAAAAGAGAGAAAAGGGAAGGAAAGGGGAAAGAAGGAAAGGAACGGGAAGGAAACGAAAGGAAAATTAGAGATGGAATGGGAAGAGAAAGAAAAGAAAAGTCTAGTAAAATTAAAAGGGGGAAGGGGACAATTAAAGGGGAAGAGATAGGAAAAAGCTTAGGGTGAAAAGAAGAATCTGTAAGGGAAAGAAGAGATAAACTACGGGCGAAAATGTGCAACAAAATGAGAAAAGGGAAAGTATAACAATTTAGTGTAAAGGGGCGCCTCAAAGGACAAGTAAGAAAATCAACATAATAGTGAGACACGACGGGTGGGTGTGACTAAAATTGGAAAGAAAGGGAACCTACGACAAACAAAAAGTGCAGTAAAAATGAGATAAAAAAAGAAAGTGGCGCCAAAAAGGAAGAACAAAGGTTGAGAAAAGGATTAAGGAATTAAAGGGCGCTAAAATAGCAAAAGAATGTGGAGCGGGAACGAATAATAAGGGGCGTCAAAACTGAAAAATGGGTTGAAAATATGAAATTAGTTTTTAAGGAACGGGACGCAAGAATAGCAAGGGACATGGAGTTTAAAGGGGAATCATAAGGGCGAAAACAGAAAACAAAAGGAAAAGGCCTGCAAAAATAAGTAAAGGGGCGCGAAAACGTCCTGGTTTTGATTTAATAAATCTAGTTTGTTGGTAAATTTTGAACTACTTGTTATTTAATTACAATGCAGGGGCGTTCCCTGACCATTTTCAATGGGGGAGGGGGGTGTTGGCCGACAAAGCTGTCATCTGCCGACACAATTACACAATTTTCCCAAAAATTTTCCGTCTCGTTGCGCCGCCGCGTAAGTTTTTTATTTTATATTTGTCCATTATGCACATCATTAAGATGTGGAATGTGTGCCATGGGGGGGGGGGGGGTTTTTCAATTTTCCACAGGGGCGCCAAAATGTTCATCGTCAGTTTGCCCCGGGGTATTTCAAGATAATGGATAATTGACGTAGCTGAGTGCATTATGTTAGATAATTCCGTGTGAGTACGAGTTTGTCCACGTTTTGGGTCGAGAGGCGAAGCCTCGACCCCAAAGTGGACCAACTCGTCGCTTACATGCAATTATCTACATAATGCACGCAGCTCAGTCAATTACCATCTACCCACCGTGTACCGTTCAAATATAAATTAAGCATCTGAACACTGTGGTGAAATTTCAGAAAATACACCCTAAAAAATAAATAACAACTTCACGAATTAAAACAACGGTCATCAATTGGCCTTCTAACTCAATCACACCTTATCGATCAATTCGCAGTGTAGGGGTTTTCTTTGTTGCTGGTATACAGTTCCATTCGTATACATCCCCATTGTTAAAAGCCATGGTTTTTTTTCATTTGAGCTTACAAGCAGTATTCTTACGGACGCCTACAAAAGAGGTGGACTGTCCGCAGCAACAAATATTGCCAGTTGTAGCTGCCGTTTAATAACCAACTTGAGATATTATTGAAGTTGGGATTCACATTTAAAGGTATGTGGTCCGAACTTAGTAGGCCTAGTGCTATGTGGTCTTTATGACATGATCTGTGGGTCCACCCTCTCCACCATGAAAACTTGTATTGTACACACCTTGGCTATAACATTGGTTAGTTTAAAATCATTTTGTATTGTGACACCACCAAATTATTCGGCAGCCTCAATGGAATTAAACTGCATGTTTGAGGATGTGGTGGCAGAATACGTTAACCCATCCTCTTACTGTAAATGGTGATAATATTTCACATAACAACAGCACTGCCAATCACGCCCATTATGGGGTTAAATTGACAAAGCTATTCATTGGCGTGCCTGCGTGGCTCGCTCCCTCTCCATTTAAAAGGCCGTATCATGTTACAGCTATTGTCATTATTAGGCTTGTTTCGATTAGCGCATTAACTCTGTCAACTAAGTCCAACAATGTCAACAAAACCTACGGTGTTCTGCGTGTAGAGGGTTTTGTATGACCACACGGTTCGGTGCTGCAGTCTCTACTTGGCAGCAGGAGGTATATAATTATGCAGCAGATATTGCAGCCCAAATCTTCATACTTCGTTACACTATTTTTTCGTCCATAATTAAAATTATTTTTTTTTTCGTAAAATCGTAGTAGCGGCACTGGCATATTTCCAGAAAATCTTAATTTCTTATATTGCTCTCAAATGTATAGTCTAAAGGATGCATTTGAGAACAGAGATAATATTTATTACACATAAAAATAACATAACCCCAAAAACAATCTACAGGGACATTAATGTGAGGATAAAGATCAATCAGGTAATGCGTAGGCCAACTTTAGTTTTTACCCACCATAACTTAATCAACAAATGTGTAATATTACATGACATATTTTTGAATCGTACTCAATGATAGTAAAACCACAAAGCTTATAAACCGGTCAAACATGTGCCATAGCGTGGGAAACATGCACTACGGCGTGCCTGTCTTTCTGTGTTAGACGGCCATTTTTCGTCTCTCTGCTGAATAGCGGTCGTCCTGGCCCACGTTAAATGACAAAATCGTTCTGTTTACCATAAGGAGCTGTCTATTGGCCTTCTCTTTGGGTGAGGGGCTTTTGTATATAAAAGCTTTACAACCATAGCAAAAATATTGAATTTTGAAAAATCTTGAGGGCGGCACTAAATTTTCAAATGTGGGCCAGGTCTCTTTAACTGAAAGCCTTTGTCCTCATACCCTGAAAATTGTAGTTTTAGGTGAAAACTTGTTTTTTGATTGAAAATTAGTTTATCGGTAAAGCTATAAATAGTGACGCGTCTAAGTTTTTCATACACTCCTCCACCCTACTGTTAAGTTTATAATCTGAGTTCGCTCTCATCTTTCCCTGATCATTTTGACCCACAACTGAGAATTCTCAGGTTTTTAATAAGTTGTTGAACAAAATCTTCTCCTAGAAACAAAAAAAAAAAAAAAAAAATTTTTCATATGCGAGATTTTTAAAATTTTATATTTGCTAAGGCTATAAATTGAATATATCCTCTCGCAATTTTGGAGTCCTTTTTTTCAAAATGTAATTTGTTTTAAAGTCACGTTTCCGATAAAATGTTTCTTTGGTTAGTTTATATTTTGGTTTGTTTTATTTTATATTTTCTAAATCACCAAATGTCAGTTCCAACCTTCGTATTATAACCACAAAAATCATTTCAAGTGAGAAGCCTAAACCCATTTTTTCAATCCGAGTTGAAAACTTTTCCTTTGATCAAGGATAAATCAGTTTTTCAATTCAATAAACCGACTCGGAGGTTTTTATTACTTGACAACTAAGTTTATTGAAATATTTTTGAGAAACATGGTTTTCAACAGTCATCATTTAATCATGAATGAGATAACTTTTTTTCGAAAAAAAATTAACGACTAATTAACCAAAGTTTTTGAAAATCTACGTTTTTCATATGAAGACCCTATTTTCAGATTGATAACTAGAGTTTTGTTAATTCTTTTTAAAAAATGGGGTTTTCAATGTAGGTACAGATTTCAATTTCCATTTGAAAAGTTGGTTGTTCAATTTGATCAGAAAACTCACTTGATCAACTCCATAGTTTTTCATTTGAATTGAAAAAAATATAGAGAGGTCCGGAGCAACTGGGGAATTGAAAACTCACTCAAGCCACCGCCATTTCCCACCATTAGGATTACTTTGTCAACCACCCTTACGATGCTTGATGGACAGGGTTTTGTACATCTGTTGTATATTGATCATCCATTGTTGTTCAGAGCTTTGTATTTTACTAATCATTCTCGTGTTTCTGGAGGTTTGTCTGAAGTCACCAGAAGACCGGAGACGGTTTCGCGTGCAAGTTTATTTTTAGAATCTTTGTTTTAGCGTGCAGGTTTATCTAATTTGTGGTCTCTCTGCCTCAGATAACTTACTGGAGACTGATTCTTAGGATATAATGCACTGATCAACAATGGATAATCACAATACACTGGTGCCGCTCATAAGTGTATTTCCCTGGATACGCCTCTGATCCCATCTTAGCGCCCATTTGCTTTTTTTTTGTTTCACGCATAATGGAAATACGCTTGATAATATATATGAAGTGCCTGTCCCTTTGCACTATAAATTGGTAGGAAGAAGCTACCATTTCACCTACTAAAATAAGCGAATTTGTGGCATTAAATCTGACAGACCTTCTCTCAATGTGTTAAGGCGGAACTGCCGCTGGCCGATTCAAGCAAACCGTTGCCAAGTTGATCGTTGTTAGAAGGAAAATAAACATTACACGTTGACATGTTAATCGTTTATTAGTATTTGGTTGCAACAGTATTGTTACGATGTCTCGTTGGTCATGAAGTGCCTTTAAACCACACAAATGAAACCTTGTGCACAAATGACTGATTTATTTAATAACTTTGTTTTAAAGGTGGTTGTTCTATTTATGTGTATTGTGTTCCTCTACTTGAATTGAGAGCCTGGCACTTGCACATACACCCACCGTACCGTGGAAACAAACTTGCGGTTTGAGGGTAAGCACGCAAATAATGCATGTTGCAAAGCCCTATTCAAGACTGGTGCTAATCAAAGTGGTTAACCACTAAAAACGGCGCAGTTTTTTTGTTTATATCTTGGGAATGAAATGGATTCGAGGGTCAATTTCAAGACGACAAAGGAAAAAACGCCTTTCCATCTGATATCAAAATAGAACTACTTCCGTGTAATCAGGGGGGGTCCCAAAACGATCGGACACGCCCCTTTCATTATTTTAAACAATTGGTTTCAATAATTTTTGAATGTCCAAGCCTAATAACAATAGATGCATTACACTCAGTGTTTTATACCTAAGATACTTATATTCAAGTCCTTTTTAAGTCCCGAGTTAAAAGAGCGTTGCAGTTCAACGATGATATGTCTCCCCAATCGAGAGTCCAAATTACAGCATGCCAAGTCGCACTTATAAATCCGCAGGAAACACTTCCATGGAAATCTTGCAGATAACTTTGTCAGTAGTTCCAAGACGACGGTTTTGTCCCTCGACGACACTAATATTCCCCAGTATATCATCCAAGATAATCACACCGATTTCTATCTGTCCCCAATTTTGGAATCCTTTTTGTTCCCAGCACTTTTGGCGTCAAATACGACGTAGATAATTATAGCTTTCGTTTCTCGAGGAATTTAAAAAAATAATATTCCTGTCAATATGGTACTGTACGGTCTTTGCCACTTATTGGCACATAAAACTAGCTACACTTCTAGCTACTATGTTACTGGCTGGCTGCTGGGTCCCCTTTATTATCTCTCTGTATATGTTTTCCAGTTAGATTCCCTTTTTCTAATAATAATCATTACAGCAACAACATGCAATACATGTAACGCTTGCAACGGACCATCAGAATTTATCAATTACACATCTGCCTTTGCATCACTTTACTCTGTACCTCATGTTAATACACTAGTACCTGACAGAAAGAACTTGGCCAGCCCCACCTATGGGTTTTTGAGTGACTTGGAGTGGGAATAAGCACATCCCACTCAATCCCCACTCAATCCCCACTCAAACCCACTCAACCCACTCAAAGCTAAACATCAATAACCTAACCATACACTATATGTCCACTCATTTTGGTTCAAAGCTTCACTCCATCCCACTCAACAAAACCCCATCAAATCCCACTCGTCCCCCGAGTGAATTTTGAGTGAACATTGAGTGAATCCCCTCATTTTTTTGGCAAGTACTTTCCTGTCCTGTACTGTACCACCTAATTTTAATCTGTTTTGATCTCAATGCATAAACAAGTTGACTCATCATTTTCTAAATTTACCTTTTGGGGACACCCATTTCTTCTCTTGCCAATCCCTAGATAATAACACCTGGTCTGATCTCAAAATAGCACAAGAGGAATCCACATAAAAGTACTTTTTCCAGTGAGAATCTTTTGAGTCCACAATGAGAAATTAAAAATTTTTTAATGCAAAAATGGAGGCAAATATAAGTTTAATATAACATCCTCCCCCTTAAAAGAAAAATTGAATGAAATGAAATTTTTCACTAAGATCCGGCTTTATACCTTTAACCATTTTGTGGTTAATTCAAGTTTAAAACATGCATGTTTCACTTTTTTTGGTGTTACTTGCATTGCTTCCTTAGAGTCTACATTACCAAGGTTTTATACTAAATCTCCGATAAAAAATAGGCAGCCTCTGGACAAGCATCTGTCCAGAACATTATTCTTTCCTTTGTATATCTTATGTCTCTGTGATTGTATTCTGTAGAGGGTAAACTTCCACCTGACAAGTCTCTGATTTCTATTTTTCATCCTGTAGATGAAAGTTAACGGATTGTAATCCGTGTACACTAGAACTGGGTGCACTGTTGTACTCAAGTACACTTCAAAATTTTGCCGCTGACAAAAGCAATGCAAGACACTTTCTCAATTCTAGAGTAGCTTTTCTGATGTTTGTCAAACTTCTTAGAGAAATAACATACAGGATGATCTACATCATTTTCATCTGCTTGCATGAGAACTCCACCACAGCCTACATCACTGGCATCAACTGCCAATTTGAATTGTTTCTGAAAGTCTGGCGCAATAAAACTGGCGCATTCATCAACATAGACTTGATTTTCTCAAATGCTTCTAGGCATTGCTCTGAACACACATATTTTGCATTTTTTTCTTCACAAGGTTGGTCAGTGGACACGCAATTTCTGAGAAATTTGGACGTGTTTTCTGTAATACCCGACCATACCTAAGAATATCATGAGATCTCTTTTGTTGGTGGTGTGAGAAATTTCTCAATTGCTTCAGCTTTTGCTGTGATTGGCCTAATTGCCCTTGTCCTACAACATGCCTTAAGTATGTGTCATTTGCAATGTCAAAATTCAATTTTCACTAAATTCACAGTCAAACCTGCCTGAGATAATTTCTCAAACAACTGATGGAGCTGTCTCGTGTGATCTTCCCATATCTCACTGTACACAAGGTGATCATCAACATAGGCTTCACAATTTTCTATGGCTGTGACTACTCTGTTCACTAATCTATGGAATGTTGCGGCAGAATTTTTAAGACCAAATGCTTGGTATAGGCCATCAGGCGTACAAAGGCTGAAATTTCTTTGGCACGGTCAGTGAGGGGAACTTGCCAATACCCCTTTCACAAATCAAATTTGCTAACAAATTTGGCATTTCCAACTCTATCTATGCAATCATCAATCCGTGGAATTGGATATGAGTCGGTTTGTGAACAGAGCTTGACTTTCCGAAAATATGTGACAAAGCGAAATGAACCATCAGGTCAGGTTTGGGAGCCAGAATACATGCACTGTTAAAAATTTCCGTAAATTAAGAAAACAGATTTTCCGTAAATTTACGGGAAATCTGTTTGAGAAAACAATAACAATAAAAAACAAAAAACATAAAAATGTTAATTTACGGAAATATTTCAAAAATTTCTGGCAGCAATATTTCCGGACTTTTTTTTTGGTTCCGTAATTTTAAATTACGGAAAAATTCTGTTAAAATACACATTTTTTTCCGTAATATGAGACAAATTTCTGTAAAATTACTGTCTAAGTTCCGTTAATTGACAGAAATTTCTGTAAATTTACCCTAAAAATGTCTGGAAATACTGCTGCCAGAAATATCCGTAAATTTACGGAATTTTTTTTAACAGTGTGGGGTGCTCCAGTCACTATTGCTCTGTTTAATTATTATATTGTCTAACATGTACTTCACCTCATTTCTGATATGTTGCAACTGTTGAATTAATTCTTTCAATTCACTTTATTGATTTTCTGGGAGGTGGCTTAGTTTCTTGTCTAAATTGGCAAGTATGTCAGAATTTTGCAATTTGACACGATAATCATTTTCTTTGTTTACAGTACTGACTCTGTGATGTAATCATTTGCACTCTTATCACTAACACTGACTGACACTACACATGCAGGTTTTACGACACCATCTCTTCATTATACTCTTTGAACATATTTATGTGGTGTTTTGATCACATAGTCAAGGTTTCCCACTTTGTTTTCAATCTCAAGCCAGAATACTTGGCTTGCAAAGGATACCCTTGTAAAAGTGCAAAAACGTTGTCACCTGGTTTGAATACTCTGTTCCTGGCATCTTTGTCATACCATGTTTTCATTTTTGCTCTGTTTGAGATTTTCTTTGGCAATCTCTGTGACTCTTTGGAGCCTGTGTCTGAAATTGAGATATATAGTCTAACAAATTCACATCAGGAATTTCACACAACCACTTTTCTTTAAGGGGTTTCAAGGGTCCTTACTTTGTGAACAAAACACCAACTCAAATGGAGTGAATCCTAATCCCCAGCTAACACGAAACGTTAGGAAACGTTATAAATACGTTTTATAAACGTGACTGCACATTGGTATTACAAATTGGTTATTCAAATTCCGTTTGTGGAACGAATTTACTACCTTTAATAATCACCAAAAATATGAATCACGTTAAGACGAACTACGACGTTCGCAGAACGTTTCATTAGAACCAACTAGCAATCACCTTGAGACGAAACCGCAACGTTCCCAGAACGTTTCAATGAATCAATGAAACTGAACGGCTGAAATGTATTTCTGGTGTGTATGGTGTTTTTTTTTCAGCATAAATCGATAAAAATAACAATAATAACAATAATAATAATAACAGGAACAATACTAATTATTATCGCAGTAGGCCAATAATGATAAAGTATGCTTCATCTCATTCGTACTCGATTACCTTTTCGTATCTACTAAATGGGATCCAATACCAGCATCAATTATCATGTTCATTTCATGTACATCAATTCATTTATTTTCGAATTTCTTATGAATTCATCAGTCAACTCCTCGATCAGGTCAAATGCTCTATGACCGGTGTGGCAGGAGATATGGTCCTCCGGGCTCACAGTCCGCGAACAATGGTGAACAATAGGGCAATCGATTCAGTTGACTCTTCACGCAACATTAGTTTCACGCTTTATTCCGTTGTCGTCTATGGAGCCCGGAGTGATACCTGCCGGACTTCGATTACTTTTACACCGGCACCTGTTGTCTCTACCACGATCAGTGAAATCTGACTCCATCGTGGTAACAGTTAGGATAATGTTTCAAACCACGTAAACTAACGGGGGATAGAGGGACTGAGTCTATTCACATATATAGTTCGGGTAAAAACTATGGGATATTGAGTATTCATTTTTAAAAACAATACGCCAACATCATGTTTTAGGCGATATTGTAGGCTATTTGGAC
This sequence comes from Ophioderma brevispina, assembly GCA_023653785.1. Lineage (NCBI taxonomy): Eukaryota > Metazoa > Echinodermata > Ophiuroidea > Amphilepidida > Ophiodermatidae > Ophioderma > Ophioderma brevispina. The sequence continues at coordinate 4,697 of JAMKCH010013740.1, read as the reverse complement.
TTTAGTGTCAATTGAAAGCTGTGAATTTCTGCATTGATATAATATAGGAAAAGCGGCAGATTTGTTAATTTTTTACAAACCAAAATCGTTGAGAACTACATGCCTTTCAGACTGTATTAGTCGATGTTTTCAATTGAGGTGTATCGCAAATTGGCAAACAGTGTTGTTAATGAACTGCTAGCTGTCACAAGCTGCCGATCGAATTTGAAAGTTGAAGATATTTGAAAGGTGAACTGAATAGTCATTAAAATGGCTTGGCGAGTATTATTAAAAATATGCACCCGTCCAATTGCGATGTGGACAAAAATCTCATGGACATTGTAGATTATCAGTCAATATGAGGCAAACTAGTGCAGAATTCGACAACCTCACAAGGTCACAGTTTATCGATTAGGCCCTATATTTCACTGAGCAATGAAGCTAAAGGGAAAAGTTGAAGAATTATCTTCATTGCGTGTCGGGAGGAGCTGGCGTTCCTCATGATTTTGTCCATAACATGCTCAATAGGCATATAATCGTCAGATTCACTGCGTAATTTTTTATTCCCATACAGAAGTGAACAATGTGGAAGCTTATATGTCACAATAAATGAAACGCGAATCAACTGTTATTACTGAGTTTGTATCTACTCTGTGCAATACATTATTGGGTTCTCCTTTCCAAAAACAAACGCCTTTTCACGTAGCAGGGTTTCATGTACATAGACGGCTCGATCATTTATTCAATAAATTATAACTAAGTCGAAGACAATCATTTAACTTGTATTATATAAAAGATAATTGCCATAGAATAACTTGTGGGCTGAAAAATGTGAAGAAAAAAAATCGTCCATGCAACAAAACTTGCAAATTAATGAAAATTTGGATTTGGCTGAAAATCTAAGATGGCGGCCGTGAAGCTATTTTTTTTTTCAGGTGCTTACAAAAATAGTCATCAGAAGAAAATTAAGTGGAAGACAAGACATTGATTTGCTTTATATGAAAGATAATTGGATAGTGATTAATTTACGACTCCAAAAAATGAAGAAATATAAATTAGTCTTGGTTTTTAAAAGTCCACAATATATGAAAATTGGTCAAAAATCCAAAATGGCGGATATGCAATAAATGATCAGGTCCGAACCCTGTAACTAATACTTCCAGCTGAAGCATAATTCAGTTCTTGAGGTCTTCTTTTGGGAAAGCGTTTGCCTTAGAAGCTAAATTTGAGCCGAATTTTAGTTGCAAAGCATGCATTTTTTTTTCTAAATCCATTTTCTAAGCCCCTAATTTAAAGGACAAAATCAGTTCCCAAGCTCGTAAGTTCGAAAGTCAGGCCACATATCCCTGCCCAGATAAAAGTTGAGTGCCCCCCCCCCCCGGCTCTCGCCCTCTCACTCTCATACCATCATTCTCTTTGATATATTCTTTCTATTTTGTAGTTCCTTATACAGCCCCACATGTTCAATCTGGGTACAAGGTCATCTAAATTCCTCAAAAAATGAACTCCACTGACAGCATGTCATGTTAAAATATCAAATTGGACTGATTTTTTTTTTCTCATTTACAACAGTTGTTTTTTTTTTTCAATTATAACTAACTCTGTCAACAGCAAAAGCAAAATTCTTAGATGTTTTTATGATTCAAATTTAAAAAGGATCGACCTCACCATATTCCCAATATCATGAGGTTTAACTTGAACTTATTGTAGCCATTCGAAAGTAAAGGTTCGAAATGTGAATAAAAGTATGAATACTAAAGAAATTTAGGACCATCACACACTGGAAAATATAAGATATTAACCAACAATACCGCTATTATAGCAATTGGAATATGTTCATTGACCTTCAAGGAACACCGACATATTTTGCATATAGGACGCTGTAAGTTTAGTCAAAACAGAGGTTTTTGGAAGTTGGTATTGCGTTTATATGTGTTTCCTTACCAGAAACGAAAAAAGCCTAAACCAGCTTTGTGTTTAAATCAGGTATTTTGTAATAAAACCACTCCAGAGTGTTTCATTCCAGTGACTTAGGTTGCACAACTGAAGTACAAGAAAATGCACATCAGACTTGTATCAATTTGCCTGTAAATCCTTCATACTGGTCCGTGGCTTTCTTATTAATGTCAAAGGGCCAATTCAATATCAACAAAACAAAATATCAACGAAGTCCATTTAACGAAAATCCTTTCGTATCGTGGCGGGATGCACGAAGAGATGGGTTTCGTTTATAAAAACGTTATCGGTCTGAAGACAGTTGAGATCCAAAACTTTCAATATTTCAGGCCTCCTCTCTAATTCTGGCAGGAAGGAGGGTCGGTCAAGAAAATAAAAGACAAGAATATTGTTTGGTACTAAACAAATGCAGTCAAAATGTGCTTTTGTCACCTCGTTTGATATTTTGAAGACATTGAGGCTGGTGTACTTGGAAGCTAGACTGCAGAATTTGACAGTTTGAATGACATTGCTAAATTGATAAGTTAACAAACATAACAGGTCGGGAATATAATGAATACTTCTGGATTAAAGTGGACTATTCCTTAAAATATCATCGTTTCTTATATGAAGTGGGTCTGTAATACCGAGGGGTGTACGCGGATTTCATTTGGTCGGGTATAAGTGGCTGGGGACTCAAAACCCTCATCATATGGCATTTTCTCAGCTTAAGGGTCATTTGGTAGAAAAGTGTACCAATTTTGAAGGATTTTACTTCAAATATATATCCATTTTTTTTTCTAAATTGTGGCTTTTAACAGTATTTCGAGGCAGTTTGGGGACCCATGTCTAAGGATTAAAAAAACCTCCATGTCTAAGGATTTCTCAGCCATATGGAAAAATGCATTCAGGTAGACAAACAATGCCAGCTTAAAATAATACAAATTAAAACTAAAAACAATTAGGAAAAAATAAAGAAATTAAAAATGTTTATTTTTAAAGAAATCTTATTGTTTGTTATTAACTAAATAACTAAAGATAACTGAACGGAAAAATAAATAAAAACAGATACTAAATAAGATACAATTTTCAAAATAAACAAAAATCAGTATCTCTAATATGATTTTAAAAGAATAAAACAAAAATATGCCATGCGAGTTAATAACAAAAATTAATAATAACCTCGTAGTCCCGGGTGGTGGGGGGGGTAGTGGTACCATCCAATGAAAAGATGATCGCACAAAAAACAAACAAATATGATCTACGGCTTTGATGTAATTGTAAGTTAATCCTATGCAGTCATTTTAGCTAAACAAAATTCGAGGTACCACCTTCAGGGAGGTCAGAGTGTCCCGTCAAAGTCGGAAGGTGGGGGGGGGAGGTTGCCACCTTCCTATATAAAATGCCAAATCATGGTACTTAATGTTACATGTACTGTGATGCTACAAATACTTGACACTATATATTGAACTTCACACGTGTTTCAATTGAGGTAGAATTTTTTTTAAAAAAAAGAACCAATTTAGGGACACACACATACATTCAAACATCCACAATATACACACACATATACACGCACAACGGATTGCTAAGGTATCCTGCCAGCATGGCTGGTGGCCCCCAAAGCAAAGAATTTGTCCAGTAAAGATTCGGCATGGTATTTTAATCATTTTCTGTTAATAAAATAAAGTGTAGGGTATGAAATTGAAAGCTAAAAATAAGAATTTAAAATAAGAATACTAAAAAACAAACACAAAGTATGACAAATATGTAAAACAAAATAATATTTTAATAATTACAAGAAATAAAAAATATAAAAAAACAAAGGTAAATAAGACTTAAATCGAAAATAATAAAACTAGACAGTTGGAAAGGGGATCTTGGGTAGTTGGAAAAGGACCCTTAAGTAGTTGTAAAGAGACCTTGTGGTTTAGGATCTTTGACTCTAGGGCAAAGGGGACCCAGCAGTGGCACGGATATTGCCCCGGACATTTTTCTTGCCCCTCCCCCAGCCAGAAGACCAATGCCATATTTTTGGTAAAATTCAGCGATTTCAGGCTAAAAATCACCAAATTAATGCAAAAATCAGCGATGTTGGACCAAAATTGGTTAAGAATTCCAAAATTGTTGATCCCCCCCCCCCTCCATTTCACTTCCCCCACGCTAGGGCCCTGAGCCCTGTCTAACTACCCCAGGGTCTTTAGGGTGGTGACAAAACTTACTTATACAGATCACGTTTGATAAGGTTCCGTGCGGATCGTTACAACCTTAATATTGGTACCCCCGCTTTCTAACGATGAAAGCGAGATCCACGCATGCGACTTGAAATTAGGAAATGTAACTTTAAAAAAATGGTCACATTAACTGGTATGATTCTGTGACTGCTGTGACGACTCTGAAATTACATCATAACACTGTTTAAAATGAACCACAATCTATATGAACTTCTGACATTTTGCCACTGGTTTTCAAAAATATCAGAGATCTCAGGGATTGTTTATTCTGATCAGGGAAAATCCAGGAAATTGCCTAGAGTTTTTTTTTTTTCTTATTTGTAATATACAAAATGTGGTTGAAATAGTAAAATATTGCTCAGATAGTGATAAGCATACAAATGAATTTTTTTTTTTTTTTTTTTTTTTTTTTTTTTTTTTTTTTTTTTTTTTTATACCCCATATTTTTTTATAAATTTTACCGAACTTTAACCAAAAGACCCTATTTGGGTGAAAATATTCACTAAAAGACCCCTATTTTGGGTGAAAGTTTTGCAAAATGTTTTTAAA
>JAMKCH010013739.1:0-25961 GCA_023653785.1 Ophioderma brevispina | reverse complement strand
CTGTGTAAAATTAATTTTGGTCGACCAAAATGGGGGCACATTTTCATTCATAACATCCAAACCAAACATCCTTTAGCCCTAAGATTTCACAGGGTAAATGAGAAAAATAATAGCTTTCTTCAGATACCAAAATTTTAACCACTTCCGTTAAAATTTGGGGTTCTGGGGACGAGGCAATTAGCGATCGGACCAGGGTCCTTTAAACATTGGTTTCTATGAGCTTCTATGGGACAAAAAATTACCGAAAATGGCACTTTGAGAGCACTTTTTGACGTTCAAAAGTAGCCCAATTGGGCGGGTAAAGCGTGGTGTTGGCAACACTGAAGCCAGGTATAATCTTGAATCGTACAGTTCTCACCTTGCTTACTTGTTATGATGTCATTTACTCTGGTTATATAACTGTACCATAACAGAAAAGACCCTTAAATTCAGCAAGAAGTGCATTTGGCCTTATTTCAATTCATATGGATCTGGTCTGCTAACCTCACAAGTTAGTTCATGTTTTACACTTTAAGAATCCACTTGGAAAATATTTTTAGTATTATATCTAATACATGTATGCATACATGTTTACATCTGCACTGATAATGGGAAAACTCATGGGGTGATGTGGAGCTTATTGAGAATGTATTGGAAGGCCATCATGTTAAATGTTGGAACATTTTGCATGCAAGCAAACTTGCAAGGACTGTAGGTAATCCCCTCAATGGGAACTTCCTAGCAAAACTAATGAATGTTTTGGATACCGAGGCAACCAACCGTCTTCCCAGAGGGCACGACATGCAGTAGAGGTAATCTTTGTTGTTGAAGCACAAAATCAATTTTTCTGTGACATAATTTGAGCTTAATGTAACAACATAATTCTGAAATGTACAGGTGCAGTGGTTGTAGGTTGAGGGAAACCCTGTGGAATTCATGATAGTCATCCCTGTTGGACCTCAGAAGCACTAGGTAGCCCTATATGTGTCATATGGACCATGGTTAGGGGAAATAACTTTATTAGAAGTTCTTTGCAGCCACTGGATAGGGGATGACTAAAGCCAATGTCTTCAATACCTTCACTTGCATTAGTAGAGGAGAAAGCATTCACATCCATGAGCAGGTGAAGTGATATATTGCTGCTTTTAGATAAAGAATGTGGCTGTCCTTGGTAATCAGTTGATACTTATTTAAACCTGTTTTCAAATCGTGCTCAAGTATCATTGGAGGAGATCTATATGAGATTGCTAACAACATACCCAGCCCACTTGTTTTTTTTCCATCAAATTTTACATTTATTCTCCAGTTACAATCTTCTAACCCGAAACACATTTGTCCTAACTGGAACTCCCAAAACCTTATCCTAACTTCATATCTTTACCCCTAAACCTTTTTTAAGGATTTTGTCTTTATGTTTTCAATTTCTACTAATCCACTGATGGCCTCAAGTAGGATTTAACATGGCTTTGATTCATCCACATTCAGCTCTCATGCATCAGGTTGCAGATTCAGGCTTTGGTGCAAGCTACGGCTCTAGCTCTGTCTGCCGTACCGGAGGGTGGTTCAAACCCATCCCATAGTGCATTGCAATGTGCCTGTACTTTACTGTGTAATACACATTGGTACTTAGGATAAAAAGTACTTAAAAATTTTGAGAACTCTTTTCTGTGCTTAAAATAGCATAAATGGGTGGGGTTTTGTGTGTTGGGTATAAAATTCATTAGGAGCGCGTGGCCTGGCCTAGCGGTTGGGTTGCTTGACTCTGGGGCAAATTTACCATCAAAATCCCGGGTTCGAATCCCGGTGGGGTCGTGGCACTTGCTGGGATCTTTATTCGGGTCCTATCAATCTTGATTTGATCTGTATGCCAGCTATGATTAAATACAGAATACCGCTCTCCTCATGGTTCACTTGGAATGGGCACAAATGGAGCATGAAAGCATCCCGTCCTTCGGAGGGGGAGGGGGACGTTAAGCCGTCGGTCCCGTGTAAAAGAGAGTCACAACTGTACATGTACATCGCAGTCAATGGCGAATAAGAGTAGGGTGGAAACCCCTGATGTCCCAATCCGCCCCAGCCTTCAAATAGCGGGCCATGTAGAGGAGCGTCCGTATAATGATAAACGCGGCCCCGGATCAGCACACTAGCTGAACCAATCATGACACCACAAGCCATACCCATGATTTGTGGATACGAGCAAACAAAAATAATAATAAAAGCGTAGGTTGGGTTGGGAAGAAGTGGTTGATCTGAGGCAAAAGGTGTACGTTGTATGGGCATGTGACAAGGAGGGATGACCAAGTTTTAAGAATGGCCCTTGAGTTTGGGGTGGACATTTCAAGGAGGAGGGGATGACCAAAAAAGACATGGAAGAAGCAAGTGGAGGGGGAGGGTTTGGTTGAGGATGGAGGATGCACTGAATCAGGCAAAGTGGAAGGGAGGGGGGATAAGGGCAATTGCTGCAAGTGTTGGGTAAATCTGGCCACCCGTCCTCGGGGACAAAACCGGATTTAAAACTTTATATTTTCTACTATTAAATTCAGCTTATATAGTGCTTTATCATGGTCAACAGCATCTAAGTGCTGCTGCCAATGCTGCCATCAGGAAATCGTTACAATCATTTCACTTCATCTAAGGTGACAGCTGGCCAAGTGCACCTCCCTATCAGCACTTGGATTGTCATATTCCCATTACAGCTACCCAGATTTTTGCTGGGGGTCGACGAAGCAAGTGAGATAAAATATTCTTCTCAGGGAGGATACAACACATGTGACTGCAAGTGGGGCTCGAAACTTCAAATTACAAGGTGCTAGGATCATGGAAGTAATGCACTTTATACTGATTGTGTGCCACATGTGCTCTCAATGCTGTGCATAAGCTGTTGTATTACGTGAGACGCTAGCGTACTTGTACGTCTACGTACAAGTACGTTACAACATCACCAAATTATAAAGAAATACAAAAGAGTTTTATAAAACCTCTTGGATTCTCCAGTTTGAGACGAAGAAACGATACTAATTTCAGAACTAGGCCAAAACAAGATTATAAACCAAATTCTATGTGTCAAAATTTGATTTCATGTGTCGAATTTATTATTGAAAAAAAAAATCACTGATGACGTCATATCAAGTTCCCTAATAAATAATATCTTTTATTTGAACAAGATATCAAAAATCCACAACATACATTTTGTTGATTAGCTTTAAAACTCTATGTCGTGAACATTGCAGCTCAGAACTGTAAAAAACTGCCGGGGTGAAATGTTAAAACCTATGTTATTCTTTAAAAAAGTTGCATTGCTGTGGGGAAATTATGCGAATGTACACTTGTACGTTATACGTACTAGTACGCTTTCTCTGGAATGATATTAGAGCACATGACCTCATTGAGGTCTATTTCTAAGAAGGCAATTTGGGATTGGTTCAAAGCCCATCCTCTGGTCTGCCATGTTCCAATTCTCAAGAAAATTGCCACTTAGAAAAACTTTGACCCAACCAGCATCGCCTTCAACCAAGGTTTTTAAAGTTAAATGGTATGCTTGAACAATTCAACTTGTGCATCATTTTTAGTGGCATGACCTTTTTCCAATTTTGACAAACTCGTGACTGGTTGTGGTGATTTAGGTGGACTAGTTGTGGATTGAAGACAAGTAGGACTGACCACTGTTTTATTGAGAAAAGACTCACCAAACGCTGATTTGCATAGATTTCTTTAATTTATAATGCTTGGCACAGGTGACCTGCTTGGGGTAGATTAAAGATGTATCCTTGAAATAAACTTTGGTTCCATGGATCGGACACTGTGGATTTATTTCGAAAGAACACTCTGGAATCTGAGTAGCAGCCCTGGTTCTTTGCACCATTTAACTTAAGAATTTTGTAGTCCATGTTTTTGATTGCTGAAGAAGAAAATGGCAATATCATGCTCGACTGACCAATGAAAATAACTCATTCACCATTAACTCCCTCCTCATCAACTACCATCATCAAAATCCACTGACCTTTTACTTCTATGAAATTGTGTGTTAATTTGTGAGAATATGTAATGTGTGTAATTATGCTTGAGAACAATCAATTGGGATTAGGATGCTTGCTGTGTGCAAACTATTTTCAGGAGAATTTGGCTGTGATAAATTTCAGATTTAAAAAAGTCATGTAAAAGTTGTCATTTTATTGTAATAAAAAGAATATTGGTTTATAGGAAGGGGTGATCTTAACAGAACCAGCACAGACAACCTTTGAAACAGTCGTTTCACATGTGTACATTGTGTACCAATATAATACGGCTTTCGCTGACAGATTTGCATTCCGCTGGAGCACATCAATGCATAGAAAACTTGGGTGATTCGCAATTCGAAGAACCAATTATTGAGCTCTTTCTCCTCCTTTTTTTTTCTAACTCGCACGCTTTCTTGAGATGATTTCAAGGTTTTTTCCGGCAGCTCGTTAGTACGTCCTCATATTATTATGGTAAAAGCTCCTTTTATCCTGCGCGTTCTTGATCAAGTAACGTGACAGCATTGTAGCCCATTTGATGAAAGGCCGAGGACTCGGTAATTGGAAACATGCGTGTGCTCACAAACATCGTTCACCCACAGGTTTTCCACTCGGAAGGATAAACACTATGTCCCTCATAACGACCCACAGAATTGTAAATGCGGTCAGTATGAAGCTCATTGTCTACCGCACTCAATAGATGTTTCATGGGCAATTGCTACAACTTTCTTTAATTTAGAGTTGGGAAATAATATTGCAGAGTAAGAGAAAGAGCGGCAGAAACTGCAATATATGTCAAGTCGTGGTGTATAATTAAAACTTGACAGTGTGAGAGATTAAGATCCAGTGTTGAAGCAAGGAGGCTGAACTGAGAATTCACCGATTTGAGTGGGCAGCGTTTTCTTTTAAAAAGCAAATATTCAGTTATAATTTATTATCTGACGTATGCATTATCTTTTATTTTCCTTTTGTGTGGTTAATTTGGCCTAATTTTAAATGAGATCGTGTCACATATGGAGCTTTGTTGTATGCAAGGATACTTTGTCAACTGAAATGCATTCTGTCCAATGTTCGTGTTTTTGGGTGCGTCCACGGGTCGATGACGCCATAAATATGGGTAAATCACAGGGTAAATGAGAAAAACAGTAACTTCTGATACACAAATTTTGACCACCTGGTGTTCTGGGGACGAGGCTGTTAGTGATTCGATCATGGCCCTTTAAAATACCAAACTTGAAATAAATATGACAATCGTGTGGCAATGGTGATATTTTTCCCTGGCAGTTGTAAGATTGTGAAGATGTGACAGTTTCATCTCTTGTACCAGGCATAAATTTAATATTCTAAGTGCAGAAAATAAGTTACGAATAAATTTGTTTTTTACGTAGTGCAGTCACATGGCGTATTCACAGTAATTGCACTTTACAATTTATTCTGCTGCTACTGAGAAATCAGAATTTGTTCCTTTCACCTAGGCTGCTGCTGGTATTTGAAGCACACAAACCATATCAGTAATTGGATTGTGACATTCCCCGATTTCACCTATACCCCATTTTACCAGTGTGTAGAGAGAGACAAGTGAGGTAAAGTGCATTGCTCTGAGGTGCACAACATATTGGCCATAGTGGGAATTGAGCCCACCACTTTGAGTCCAGTATTCTATCCACTGGACCAGACATGGTTTTCTTGCAGTGAGTGCCAGTTACTAGCAAGTACCAGCAGGGATGTAAGACTTACAGAAATTTCTGGATTTCTGGAAAATTGGCCATAATAAAAAAAAAATCTGGATTTTTTTTTTAACATTTATGGACTTGAGTGATGTTATTTCAGCATATTGAAGCATACCCACATTTCCTTCTGTAGCCTTTTGTTTGGACGATTCCCGCATAAAAGTTTAGCGTCGCGCACAAGCGTGGCCGCTGGGGCAAGGGCCGGATCAATTTTCAGGAAATTAATGATATGCCCACTTTAATACATCCCTGTACAAGAAAAAAGCTAATGATGGGATTATGAGTATGGATGTGGGAATGTGTAGGGGAAGTTCTTTTGTAACAAAAGGGATTTAAGACAACAATTAGAAAAACATGGACTTCATATGACATACAAATTTAAACAATTTTGAAGTTGTTAGGGAGTCTAATACAATTGGAACATGCACCACCATTTAATAATCGCCACAAGACAAATCATCCACTTGTTGGGGTGTTAACTCCACTGGTCTCATAGGCTACTGATCCATGCTGTCTCCTCCCTCCCCCTCCCGCCTCACCCCTCCTGGGGAGGTGGTACATGTATCCTTTCAAATATTAATTAATTATAAACAATAAACCATTTGGTTTCCTCTGTTCTCTGGAAGTTGTTAGATACCAGGTTCATCGTAACCTTACATATACCATGCTTGACCCCATATCCTATCCTTCTTGTATTGTACTCTGGGTTTGCCTTAGACTTAATATCCATAGGGCGCCTTATACTATATGCCTTATGGTTAACCATGTAAATATGAGCACATGTGTTCTAGTGGGCATTGTGGTCAGCTATATGCTTCTATTAATCCCAAATACAAGCTTGTTTTATTTGTTTTGAGGGTGACAAGTGCCGAGCTTTCTTATCAAGTAGATTAAACTGGTACAACCAGAATCCACAGAAACATCATTAATTAATTTGAGATAAAGCTTAATGGTTAGATTAAGGCGAACTGCACATTTAGTCGTAGTTTCAAGACTTTAATCAGGTATGAATGGCCCGACTTTTCACAGGACTAAGATCAAAAGCATTGTAATGAATGATTGGATGGAATTTATGGCACAAGCGTTGCCTTATTTTTGGTACAAAAACAACAAAACATCGTTGCTTCCAATGTTAAAATTTGCACATTACATGTACCTCACAAGTTTAACTAGTTTTCCTATGCTATCGATGGAGATGCAGACACGTCATACATTTTGATGGAAGAGTACCACAGCTGTGTGTGGGTAAATATTTGAAGTGAAATGCGTTTTGTTGTCGTGTGATAAATAATGACCTAATTGTCGGCTTTGGTAGTGTGAATAATACAATTGACCAAAAACTACCATCAATTAGTATAATTGGTTAATGCTTTATAGCACAGACAGGCAAGTGTTTGGTAAACAGGAGGGAAACAATGGCTTAGGTCGTGGAACCAAACATGGGTTTTCTTGTTCCGGTTGAAGTGACAGTGGATTAATGGCTCACTTTGGCACAGTGTCTTCTTTTTTTATTAAATGTGCACCTGACCTGCCATGTCATTTGAAATACATACTCCCCTCTGGAAGACTTACTCACATCTTCGCAGAGGGTTGTGTTGTTCAATGCTTTAACAAATTGGCTAATTCTTTTTGGAATCTATACTCCCGTAGAAGACTGAACCAGAATCTAACACAGGAGTTCGGGTTCATTCAGTTTATTCACCATGAAGTGAAAAAATAAATACAATAAATTGATCAAATGGTAGGCTGACCAAATCAGAGTAGGGCTACGAAAAATACATTGGCCACCTCTATAAAACAGTACTTAATAATATTAATGCGAAGACGTAAGGACCGAACAAGACAAAGACTGGTGTCAAACATTTAAAATATAGTTCCCAGTGGGTTAATTCCATTTTAAATCCATAATCCCCTATGGAAGACTTAACCTAAATCTTCCATAGAGAGGTGAAGATTTAAAATGGAATAGCCATGGACCAATACTTGGAATTTTTAATACTTGAGCCCAGTGGTAATGTACCTTAAAACGAGATGAAGAGTTCAGACAATAGTTGGAAATCTGGCCTTCGTAAGTTTCCCCGAAAAAAACAATTCTGGTTTAACCTCCTATCTACGAATCCTGGCTGAAAATGTATATATAAAAAAAAATAAAATAACAAGTGGATTTTCCATCTAAACAACTGGAATATAGTGGCTATATGATCCGCGTAAGACCAATGAACCTGAAACTGTCACATGGTTTAGTGCTTTTGCGCTGGTTTGTAAAAACAAAAATGGGCACTCAATCGAAAATGGTGAATGGTTATTATTATCAACAGTAATATAGGTGAAGGTGATTTTTTAAATGTGACTCTTGTTGACATTCTAAGACTATTTGTAAGCTTACCCATGGAAGTAGTCAAGAGAAAAGATGAAATTGTTGCTTGGAAGATTAATGCTACATGTAGAGACAAACTTTGTGTGGAAAGGGGAGTGGTTGGAGGTCAAGGACGAAAGTGTGCATTTCTTATCGGACTAAATTTGGAAGTTGAACACTGCATGCTACATGGAAAGCGATTTCCATTTATATGCAACATTGTAATTATGTATGGATCCGGTGGTTGAATGCAGCTCTTAAAACGTAGTAATTCTGATTCACAAATAGTGAAATGTAAAACGAAGGACACAATCGGTCTGCCAAGCTGGTTTGTTGTTAGGGCTTCAGCAGAAAGTGGGGAAATTATAATAAATCAACAAGTAGAATACATGAAAGAACAGATAAATGGTTAGAATCAGAGACCCAAAAGCCAGGAAATTTCATATTATTATTGTCAAAATAACAAAACTTTCACACTGAACCCCCACTGAACGTCTCTTGCTTCATGCTACCCGCCCTGCTTCCTGACTCAGATGCATTAAACTCGCTTATCCTTGACTTGATGGTGCTTGTTCCGATTTATGCCCATTGTGTTTTCTACAAATATGAAAGCCTGGCAAAAGTGCCCAACCAATGAAAAACCCAATTGAGAATTTCACACCAAGTTGAAATTTATTCCTTTTGGTGTCATTAACCACATTAAAGTGAAAAATCACATTTGGCGTAACTTCTAAAGTAACCCCAAAATTTTCTACAAATGCTACCGGACTAAAACTAATGTGGTTTGAAATGCTGAGAGATGTCTATACATCCAGGGGTCCGTTCCCCAAACCGGTGCGTAACCCTACGTGTATATTAACTCATGTGTATGCCCTTCATAACAGACCTTTTCATACCAGTTACACAGTGCATTGGACAAATTGGTCCACTCAGGTATGACATAGTATGCACATATACGACTGAGTTTTGGGAACGGACCGCATTTTTCCAAATTTTGGGTATGGAAAAAAATGCAGGCTTTGACATCTTAAGCTTGTGTGCATTTAAAAAAATTATAGTGGCTTTGTCTAAAGTAAACATTCTTTCTATCAAAATCTTGAAAAATGTTGTAGTCTAAAGAGACATCAGATATGAACAAAATGGGCATGAACACAGTTTGTATCACAAACAATGAAGAATATAAACAGAAAGAGAGAGAAATACAAGTGACAAATATTGCATCAAATTAACCAAAAGACTTGCAATGTAATAAATAAATGGTGACATGGACTATGAGTACTGTTTGTATTGCAAGTTAACGGCAAGAAAACAGTCCTTGCCGTGGGTAGCAACAATTTGTAAAGTGTACACAGCCAAAGGGTAGCACTGACTTTCAGGTTGGAGAGCAATTGAAATGTCATGTCTTGTCTCTAGGCTCTGCTGACCATCTTTTGATCGAATCTGGACCAAAGGTGAATTGCCTTCCTGTAGTTAAATTATTTGTTCTTGTATTGGCTGGCGCTCTATTCCACGCACATGGCAGTGACAGACGCACATATCGTGACCGTGAAATCGTAATGAGACGGTTATAGGGTTGATTCAAGTGAAAACAAGACTGTAATAAGTAGTCAAGAATACAATAAATACTAATATTGTAATCACAGGGGAGTGGTTCTCTCCAACCTGTAGCCTTGAAAACTCTGGATAATTATGTGATTGATTGGCTGATGAAAATCAGCCAAGATATTGGGCATGTCTGCTGGTGCTCAAGGTAGGCCCGTAGAGAAATCTTAATAATTCACTTCATATGAGATGAAAGTGAAACTCGCAAAACCATACATCAATAGCGAGAGAGAGAGGAGGATTACCTTATTTGGCGATGCTAGTAGTACCATGATGCATCATTTTTTAATTCTAATAATACTAGGCCAAAATGATTGTTTATCAAGTGTTCCCATCAATAAGATGAAGATAGGATTTTAAATTATGTATTTTGCTCATAACCCTTTTTCTCCCTCTTCATTGAATTTCAGATTGAAACTTGTGTTTTCTGATCTCGCTGACAGCTTCTCTTCTCAGGTTTGTATGCACTTGAAATATTAATTAATGTAAATTGGGTTCCAAAGAAGATCGGCAGTTCCAAAATGGGATCTGTACATAGGACTCCAGTTATCTCTGGACATGTCCGGACTGGCCATCGCGGCTGGACAAGTTAACTTGGCCGGATAAGTGATTAATGTTTGATCAGTGTATATAATGAAGTTTACAAATAGCAACTGCCTGTGTCCCATTACATGATACTACATGCACATTACTGTACTACTCAATATGGCAAAAGTTGGGGTTAAACGAACGTGAAAAATTTGGCAAAATTACTAGAAAATGGGAAAATTACAGAGTCATCCAGTGGAATTGGAAAGACTTTATGGCTATATAGTTTTTCTGTCAACAGCTATGTTAACTTTGGAGGGAAAATTTGACATTTAAAGGGATTAGCAGCGATTTGCTAATCCGAAACATCGAAAAAATCATCAAAATTCATATTTTTATATTTTTGTTACTGGCATGGCTATGCGAACATAACCTGCAAGTGGTTGGCTTGAAATCCGTGTATTAAAGACTAGGTAGTACTTTTTATCTGATTCTGTAATTCTATACGTGCGTATCAAAATTCCGACTTGAGATCAAAATGCCTTTCCCGGTGAATATCACAGATTTTCAGCGTGGTATTGTGCACCATGATCAATACAGTTTGACCTCAAACACAAACATTATTGATCTTTGTTTATTCTGTACTGGTGTAAACCACAATCAGCTGTTTAGTGCAAATTTTGAGATGCTGTCGCTGTATGTCTATTTGCTGGAGACGATATGACAAATTTCCTCAAATACTTCATTTTTTTTTCACTCATTTTGGTGTTTTTGTACATAAGCAGTTATATGAATTGTACATACAGCTTAATCCCTGAAATTGATTAAAACATGCATTCCACATTTTGTCCTATTCTCTCGCATTATCGCTGCTATCCCTTTAATTAAAATTTCCAATCTCTTGATGACTGGCTGTCTACATACCGCATGAACAACCTAAGAGATCTGTCAACATCCTCAGATTTACAAGAGGCAAAGGACTAATTTCATCCGCAACTTATGTTCAGGACCACAACTTTTTGACACTCGTCTCTGAGCATTGCATTTGTTGATTATGTTGTGCTTTAATTCCATTAAATGTATTTAAGTTTTACAAAAATGACGTTCCTGGCTTCCTTTCGTATTGCCGTGGTGTGCGTGTATAGGCACTTGGCATTGTAATCTACAGGTCATGGTTGATTCCACTCTAAGCACAAAATTTTTAATTATTATCCTTATATTTTTGAGTGAGCTAAAAATGGAGCAAATGCAATCAAAACTCAAAGATCAGCATATGAAGCAGAAAATGTGAATAGCAGCCCTGTGAGATAATTCACAGATGTGGTCCTGAACCGCAGTTGCAACGGATAAGCCCCTTTGCATACAGTAACTACTGGCAGACACTATTTGAGGAATATATGAGGATAAGCCATACTTGTTACAACTATTAACCCCTCGTCCTTCATTGATGCAAATTTTATCCTCGCAATGCTTGTGTAATTTATATATTTCCCCAACCATGTCCTCATTGTGTTGGTTGCTAAGCACTGCCAACCATTTTTACTCTTTTTAATTTGTTGCATGATTGAGTTATGGTCATTTTTTAGTCGCATTTATCCACGTGTGTTTGTTTTAATCGGTTTTTCATTCAGTCTTGACAAGGCCCCTCGGCAGAGTGTCGGTCACAAACAACGATGATGTTAGGACAAAACAGGTTGTTTTTCCCCCCATATCCTTTAAACTGACTGTAGGATACTGCAGACATATCCTTAATCTAATAATAGTAAGCTTAGGCTTCATCTGTAGATAAAATCTTGGATTGAGGCCTGTGTAGTTTTTTATGCTTATCCCTGGCTGCCTTTAATTTCTCGTCTCCCTATGAAGGACTGGATGTTCAAGTTTTGCCAATCGTTTGGAGTGTCAAGTCAGGAGCCTCGTGCTATCATTTTACATGCTACCCACAGGTGTCAGTTTGAATGGTCATAGCGCCACACCTTAATTCATAATCCAAAATACGTTAAAATTATAAATTGGAGTGTTTGACTTTCTCAAGAGCAATCCATGCTTTAAATCATGTAATCAGTGGTAGTACTCTACAATAACACTGTAGTCAAACTAAAGGTACTTTCGTAGCCTTTCCAATACATAACAGTTACATAACATTTCAAAAGAATTGTTTTGGTAGCATACAATTTTTGTGTGACCAGTGCTCAAGATGTACTGGTAATAAAACCTCTGCCAATAGTCCCTTTCCAAACAAGGAGGGCTAGGTTGCCGAACGGTCTAAGGCGCTGAACCATCGGCAGAGTATAAGATCGATCGAGCGGCCCTGGTTCGAGCCCTGTGTGAGTCTGGTTTCTTTTTCATACTCAAATAGTTCCAATAAGGTCGGAAATTGCATAATCGCGCAACTGTGTGATTAAGGAATTTCTTCCCGCTCCCACACATTCTGCAAAATGTGCAGGTGTATGCATTGGGTGTCCGGCGCCTCATGGTTTGGAGAGTCATGTGAAGCTGTTGGTCCCGTGTATCAGAGGAGTCATTCCTGAGCACGTAAAAAGTTGTAGACCTTATCGAAAAGAGTAGGGGACCATCCCGGGTCTGTTACCTGCACACATTGCTCTAGGTACCAGGATTCCTTCCCACCCACATTGGGCCAGCATGGAAGGGTAGGCCAAAATCCAGCCTAGAAACATGTTGAGGCTTTTGTCCAACCAGTGGATGGACATCAGCTATGATGAACGAGAAGCCTCAGTTAATAGTTGATACACATATATTTAGTACTTCCACCTTCAAAGTTTTTTCTTAACAATCAACATGGGGCTAGCGATTATACATCCTCTCTGTGAAATGCTGACACCCTTTTCTGTTTCGGGTCCTTTGCAAATTAACAAACGATCACACATGTTCTTCCGCTCGCTACCTGTATTCAAAATAGTCGATCACCACTGTAAGTGCATTGTAGAAATTGCCAAACAAATGGGGTAAATCTGTTTGTGGGCTGAAAGTTTCGGTTCCTATGCGATTTCTTGGGGGCCACAGGTGAAAAATGCGCATTACCCATGATCCTTAGCAGCCCGGTTCCAAGTCAGATTTAGCAGGCTCACTTACTCATTGCACCTCAAAGCACACAAACCACCTATACTGAAATAAATCGCTGTACAATTAACAAGACCGCCGTAATAGCCCGTATTTCATCTGTGATTTTTGAACATAGAAATAAACATTAATTACGAATATTTTCATTTTCCAGCATAAAATACGCACAATAATACTTCGCAGTAAACGGTGGAAGAATAACAGCAAAAAAAATGTTCTTAAACAATTGCACACGTTTTAATCTACAGTATTATATGCAGTCGGATGGATCCTTGAACTGCCAGAAAATTCTCCACAATTTTATCATTTTTAAACAGTCTAAAATCATACTTTGGTACTTCTTCTTTCATGTTCTGTGAAGTTTTGAAGTGAAGTGTGTATTTGCTGTATCTGTCCTTGTACTTTCAGGTTTTTAAAATCAAACCAAATAGACCATTTTATCACCTAGTTACTAAAATTTTGAAGGCCTGAGTAACTAAGGGGTCAATGGAGGTCATTTTTTTAAAAAGTTCCCAATCATAATTCTACAGATCTGCAGATTTTCAGAAATTCCGATATACACCAGGGTACAAAATAGCTCTGTCGCTGCTTTTGTGAAAGAGTTACAGATATGAATATGAAACAAGTGGTGGGGTTTAATAATATGCTATCACATGCTAGTACCCGGCCACTTACAGGTACGTTATTCTCATTGATAACAAGAGACTGCACAGAGTCCTTTAAAATTTTTATTTGAAATTGAACTCTTTGGCAAATCTAGTCCTTCACACGTCTAGAGATTGCCACTATCGCACTGCAGTGAAAACACATTTGTGGGTTTTTATAACAAATACAACTTTCTGTAACGTGCCTTCAACGGTCTAGCCTAGGATTGAGGTTGTGTCTCCATTCTATTTCACATCACATGATTTTTGATCAGCTTTTTACTTAATAAAAATAATGCCCATTTTGTTCTGTGGTTGAAAGTATTATCCAATGAAGGTCAAGAGCGGTTAAATTATGGGCGGGCAAATTTTAAATATAAGCAGATGTACCTGCAGTGGTTGTGTGTCAAGTTTCAAATATCAGGACAGTGGGCTTGGATTTGTTTCTGCATACCATTTATACGCATTCCAAGCACAGTTTAGGAGTTGCATTTCGAACACAAGTGCCGACATTTTACGGGATGTTTTTGTATGTACCATTATCGGAAAGTATATTTGATGTTATCGACCATCACACTATTGGGCTCCATTGGGGGATAATCCGAGCTGTGGTGTACTTGAGTAGCACAGCCTTGTTGCACTTGTTATTTACGGACGGGAGGTAAATGGTCAGAATCGTTGAATCTGGAGTAAATAACATGGAGAGAACACTGGCTTGTGTGCTACTTCACAAAATCTAGGGGAATGATTTCATTCTCAGGTTTTCTCACTATTTAAAACAAAGTCATTTTTGTTTGTCAAAAGTCATTTTGTTAGTCAGAGTCGGTCAGCACACGAGTAAGGTTATTTTTTTGTTTTTGCACAAGCTTTGTGGTGAAATCGTTTTTACACAGCATGTACTTAACACTTACACTTAACCCGCAGTGGATGCGAGTTGTTAAAGCCTGTTTTTTGACAATAAGTTGTGTAAAATTGTCCACCTTTATGCCTACTCCTAGTCATTATACCCATGCATGAAATAACAAATTAGAATTGAGTGCAAAGGGCCTTGTTCATATGGGGGGGTTTTAGTGTCGACCTGTTGAATAATTATTTGAATCCATTTTGGTATGCCATTTGAGAACATTTTACACACAACGAAATAAAACATCTTTTCCTTAAGAGAAAGGAGTAATAGATTTTTTAATATAATTTTAGACTGCCTCCATCCCGCATAATGCTCGGTGTCAAGTTCATGTCAAGATCATATTAATCTTTACTGCTATTTAAGCCATAAATAAAATTCGCCAGATAAAGGTGATTTGCCTTAGTCAACGTCTGCTCACCCAGAATGATTTTTCGAAATCATTCATAATGGAAAAAAATTCTCAGGTGAGGTCAGAAACATAAGAATTGTAGCAAGGATTCATTTTTATGAGTGACTTTTGAGCATTTTACATGTACCGCTGTCAAAATGAAATGGAAGAACTTAATGACAAAGCAAAAAGTGTAATAGTTATTGTGTGTGCAATGATGTTAATAACTTGAATTGTCTAAATTTGTGATGAAAGAATACAGATTATTTTGTACAAATGGCTAATAACATCAAAGGGACAACTATTGTAATTTTACAGATTCACTACTTGATTCATGTAAGCTAGTGTCTAGCTAGAGGGGGTGGGTGGTGGTGAGGGTGTTTGTGGGGTGCAAGGACCACAATCTGAAACAAAGTTATAATTGAACTATGAAAAATTAAACCGGCCCTTTGACATATTTCCACAAACACCTACATTTTCATTTATGCAATTTTTATCTTATTTTGTAACCCATGTATACATGTCAAAAGAAGGAAATTATCTTACAAGGATGTAAGGCTTCCGAAATGTGCCCATAATAAAAAAAAATAATACCGAAATGTAAACAAATAGTTTTTTTTTGTTTTACATTTATAATTGGGGATGTTATTTCAAGCATATTAAAGCATGCCCACATTTTTGGAAGGGAGATACCCCTTGAACTCCTGTAGTCTTTTGTTTGGACGATTCCCACATAAAAGTTTTTGCGTCATGCGTACGCCAAGGGCGGAATCAATTTTCAGGAAATTAAATGATATGGCCACTTAAAATCCCTGTCTTTATTTCATGTTTATGTTTTTATGTTATGTTTTTTCCACTTCCTCCCCTATGGAGAAAGGCTTGACCGTTCATTATAGAAAGCTCTTTCCTACTTCATTCACTTCTCCCATTCAAACCGATGTCCCCCCTCTTCTCCCTCCTCCTCCCCCCATCCCCCAAAAATAAATAATAATACCTGTTTCAAGATGCTGCACTGATATATACCTGTGTGAATACATGTTAATGGCTTGATGGACATATGTTTTACAGAAATCATATACAAAGCCCTATAGGATAAAAATACAAATCAAGAGGCCCCAAGTGTATATTTTGCGCGAAAATGCACTAAATTCTGTCCAAGATGGTAAAGAAAGATAGAAGGGCAAATAACTTGCCAAGGATAGGCCTTAAGGTTTCACAGCATGTTTATACTATTCCAAGATTTTTTTAAATATTGACAGCATTTACCATTTTGGTTCCATGATCTTTAACTTGTATGGCTCATGATCCACAACAATAGTTAATGATGTTATGTTATACAAAGGGTCTCTCTGAGGATAATATAATTATTTCGAAACGCTTGTCAAAGGTGATGGCTTGTGGATCCGGAACGTTTTTGTTAAAAGCACCCCAAATTTCCAAAATTTGGGTCGTGTATTCACCCCAGCTTCCCCATCAAAACAATTATTGTTAGTTGGGTTATGAACAAACATCTATTTTTAATGCCTTTATGGCTATTTCTGAGTAAGAATTGAAGATTTTTCACAACTGAAAAAGTAATGATATGTTTCTTTGAACCTCTTTTTCTTTTGAGACCTTCAACTTAATGGCATTTCTTTTCTCGTATACTTGGGAATAATGGTGGAAATCGTCAATTGTGAGCACAACACCAGGTTGCTTTCAATATGGCGGGTACCTTAACAAACCTCAGCATTTTGCCCGTAATTGATGGCATTTTGATTGTGCAGCATGTTGTTTTGAAGGAAGTCAATTTTAATAAAAAAACATTAAAAATAAAATCTCACGATTCGATACAACATATCAAGTTGAAACCTGGTATTTACCACCTCCGTCACGTTTTTTTGACATGTAATCACTGACTTCTTGTTAAATATCAAGAGATATATTTGAAACACCTACACATTTGTACATGACAACAGAAATTGTGGTAATGTAAACGCCGACACCCCAAGCCTTGCTTGTATAAACAACATATTCACGCCTGTCAAATGCGATTGATCCGATAACTGGTTAATAATGTGACTTAAGGATTTCCATCTGTTGGCACGTCTATTAAATGTTCATTCCTTCTAACCAGTTGAGTAATTGATGTTTATCCTCTGGCTTCTGCGGTTTGTAAGGGAGGGGGAATATTGTTTAAAATTGATTGTTGTATGGTGTTGTGGTGTCGCTGACTATTTTCTGTCAGAACAGATTTTATTTGAGTGTCCTTACCCCACACTATACTTTGATTACACAAATAAGTCGGGCTCAGTGCGAACTGAAGATGGAATTGCAAGGGGCGCCCAAAAAAGACACGCAAGAACGCAGACTGATATATTATGCGTGGACGTGCGATTTTTTGTGGAAACACTCAAGACATTTTGGTTTACTTTTACTTTTACGTGCAGAACGATAACCACCGAATCATTTCCCGCCTATTTGGTGGGAATCGAAGTATAGCCCTTTTTTGCTATACCATAGATTAGAGCCATAATATCCTTTCGATAGATAGTTATTGATTGAATTTCTTAAGTGGCCATTGAACCAGCCGGGGAACATGTGATGATTGGTGGAACACATGTTGAATGACTCAGGGTTGTATTTCAAGGGTTGTATTATTGCTGGTATGGAGGTCTGGGCTCCAACCCTCAAAGAAAAAAACTATTTCTTGGAACCTCAAAGAAAAGAATCATTTAAATATTATCATCTTGCAGTGATGGGACATCACAAGTGCTGTGACAACCTCTAGGTATCTTTTGTTGTGTCTGTGTCTGTCTGTCTGTCTGTGTGTCTGTCTGCTGTCTGGGTGCACAATCATGTGTTTCATTGTACCTTTAAATTTTTTGTTCCTTGATTATGAGAAGGCAATCTGTGTGTAAGGCATGTATTCTAGCTCTTCGTTGTTAACGAATATTGGCACTTTTTTGAGAGCGCCCCCATTTTGTTCAAAATTTGATATTTTTGCACAGTTACGTTGTTATTGTCTAGGAAACTGACCTGCGAACGAGAATGCTAAAAAAATGCGTATTTATCACAAAATAAAGGCGATTTTGAATTAGAATTGGGATCCCCAGAATTGGACTTAATTAACGGCAGAGCCTGGAAATGCTACGTTTATGTCCGCCCAGGATGAATCGTGCCACCTCGAGAAAATAACCTCTAACTTGCCTGCCGACTATTAAAACCACTAATGGATGGGCGTAGAAACGTACATGGCGCCATTACCCGCTATTTCACCTTGGACGGCCGTTTCCAGCAGCCGTTGAATAATAAATCGGGATCCCCGATAATCATTATTCTAGTACAAATTTCCTCTCAGTTTGTGACATATAGACATTTTCGCGCTTAACCATTCACAGGTATAGTTTACTACCAGTTACGAATGCAACCGTGCAAAAATCCTCCACATTTGGAAAAATTGGGGGCGCCCTTCAAAAATGTGCTATATTGCTTTAATTGGCCATTTACGTAAATATAACCAATGTTAAAACGACTATGATTGGTTTGATATTTTTGGTAAAAAGAATTCAATTTAGCTTTTCATCAAAATCAACTCTAACAAAGAGGATGAAGGTACTTGGAATCTTCATAAAAATATTTGTTCCAAGGCCCCTGTCAGGGTGGTGCTTTGACCTAATGGCTCACTTGAAATTACACCTTAAAATTGAGCTGGAGAAAAATCACTCAACTTGATTGACTCTTTTTAAAAATGACAGACATAAGGGTCATCTATGTGATGTAGAACAGTAACATCAAAATTTGTTAGTATTAATGTAACAATGCATTATTAGTTGCTCATACCGTATTTGTCTTGGCTCCTTTCTGTTGTGATATTGTTATACCATTGCAACCGGACTTTCAGCGCCGCAGCGTAGATAAACCACAAGCGCACTGCAACTGAAAGGCGGCACGGGGTGTAGCGTGCGTGCGCGCGCGTCATTCATAACTTCAGAGAGGGGACAAGGTATAGAGCAATTGAAATGCAGCAAATTATGCGTACTTATCATAAGACAAAAAATCAAGTTTGTTTCAGTAGGTAGTCCAAAACCTAAATATGTGAAATGTGTTTGTTTTTTTATTTTTTTATATTTTTTTAAGGGTTCCCCAGAAATAGCCCACATTTGTCAATAGCAAGTCCAAAACAATTGCAAATCAGAATTTGACTAGATCAAGACTACTGGTCTGTTCCCCCAATTAACTTGATGTCCGGTTTTTCAATATTTCCAAAAATAATGGTTTCGAAAATAAATAACAAAAAGAAAGTTGTTGGGGATCTTTGGACCTTAAGACGTTTTTGACATGACAAAAGAATGGGACAATTTAAACCTTCATCTATGAATTGATATTTTCAACCCCGTTTTGAAAATGAGCGAATAAAGTTTGGTACATTAGTAATTACATTTGTGGAAGGTTACATTTACTGCACTTAGTAGTGGAGTAAAAGTTGTCGTCGGAGGAGACGATTCACGATCAATAGGGCCTATTGTCCGCCACCTTTGACTGGTATGAAATGAATAACGCCAACTTTGTTTCAACAGGATCAAATCCGAACCACTGTTATTTGCAGTGAACTTTTGGCAATGCAAACTAGGATTTCCAAGGTTCCACACAGCATTAAATGACTGGACGGCCTACAAGAGAGCAGGTGATCTTTTGGTCGTTACCATTGAACACAAAACAGACAGGACCTCTATCAAAAGTATTATAAGTATTTCATATTCATTATATGCCCATGCAGTAATGCACGCGGTGGCAACACCTGAAATCAAAGCAGGTCCACGAATCAATTAATTGTCCGTAACTGTTTCGAAGCCACCCCTTTAGCTTCGTAAATGAGGTCTGTCACAAAAGTAGTGCAGAAGTCAAAAGTTCAATATTCAACTGGACCCAGTTTGTTGTCGTTGCCAAGTAAAAAATCAGTGTGTATTGATAAAAAATCCCAAAGAAGAAATAAGTTTCAAGTTTTCATTCAAAAATGTAAAAAATCCCAAAAAGTAAAAAAAACAACTTTCTTCATGAATTCTTTTGAAAACGCGGTATATTTAATAAATAATTAATAAAAAAACCGGACATCTAAAAGGTAATTGAACAGAAAATAGTTGATAAAACATGTGATTTGGGATCACTTGCTTTTTTAAAAATGCAAATTTCTATCTTCGGAGGCATTTTGTCTATAAAATGCACTTTTCTCAGAATATCAAATTAAAAAACGAAATGCAGGGAAACTGTTTCCAAATCAAAATGCACACGGTATTATACTGAAAAAAAAACCCGTTTTGCCCTAGTATGTCACCACCTGTCCCAATCCAGGGGATTTATGACCAATATAGACTAAGCATGGAACAGTTTTTTTTTCAAACTGGAACAGTTTCGGGGAACGTCATTTTTCATAACCATGTCTCCCGCGCTTAACTAAAGAAGTTGAGATTTTATATAACAACTGGAATCCCCCAATAATGTGGAGTTGTGTGAGATGTGGCTAATTTTACATGAAGCTCCAATCTCCTATACAAGAAAATCTGGCCTACGTGACATGGGACACATAACATTTGCTCATAGCACTAAACAATCAGAATATAAGTAGTAGCTGTGGAGATCAGATATTTGATGGCACTATAAACAAAACCAACAAAAACAATGAGCTAGATTAATAAAATAAGCCTTTATTGTAGGTATTATGTTGGTTGACTTTGACATGTTATTAGTTGGAGGACCTTTCCTGTGGCCGTGTGTTAAATGGAAAATCTTACGATACGGTAGCTGGTGTAGATAGAGATACAAGTTATTGATTGTGTGAATACCCCCTCCCCCACCGCCCTTACCATTTCAGGTCAGGTGACCTCCCATTAGGCACGAGAAATGTCATCAATGTCATTATAGGAGCAAATAAATTTTTTGTTACACTTCAAATCACTCTAAACAACAAAATGCTTAACTCGCATATGTGTTGACAGTGCAATCATAGTGCCATGCATACCCATCGCTGTTCCTGACCATTTCGAATACTCTCAGTTTCTGGTCAGCGAGCAAAAAAACGGGTCGTACTTAAGATGCCCCTCAACATACCATGTGCAATTTTACATGTAAAGTTCTACACTTTCCTAATTAGGACTACAGGCTTCTAGATACGTTTTAACATTACAAAGACGTTTTATGAGCAAACCCCCTACTACTTTGGGTTGATGAGATTCAATGATTATATTCAGGGATTGAAGAAAGAAAGGGGAGTAAACTATTGATAGTAATTAGCAGCGAATAAATGGATGTATTCTGTTTGCAGCATGTGCTATTTATGAAATACTTCTGTGTCCATCATATGTTTATCGCATCTGGCTAATTTTGCTCAATATACTCCAACATCATATTATAATTTGGCTAATATTTGTTGTGTTATGTTCGGAAAAGGCTCGATCAGTTTTTGAATCCAAATTGCACCAAATTCACGAAAGGCAAATATTCTTGTGGGTGTTCTAAACTTTGTCAGACGAATCGGTTCAGAAAGGCTGAAAATCATTGAAAGGCAGTTGATTATAAAGATACATGCAAGATTACAATGTAAGTCAAAAACTATGTTTTATATTGGTTAGTGGGCAAAAATGCCTTGCCCATCCTAATTCTTATTTTTGGAGCCTGTTTATTGAGTTTAAATCAATCCCATATTGCATTGGCGCTGTAGCTCTGTAGAAAATCTCCATAATTTTAACTTGAAGTGGGAATTTTTTGCATAATTTTGATATTGAAAACAATACTGACTGATGCTATCTATTTTTCGGAAATCACTCTCAGCAACCAGCGACGATCAAGTAAAGGCCCTTCTGTAATCCACCCACAAAAAATGATTAGTGACAAATCTCCTTGAATTTCCATAGTGACCTTTCTCTGGGTTTCAGTTGCCATGGCTACCTTGAG
This sequence comes from Ophioderma brevispina, assembly GCA_023653785.1. Taxonomy (NCBI): domain Eukaryota; kingdom Metazoa; phylum Echinodermata; class Ophiuroidea; order Amphilepidida; family Ophiodermatidae; genus Ophioderma; species Ophioderma brevispina. The sequence goes on along the minus strand of JAMKCH010013739.1, from coordinate 3,824 downwards.
CTTGCATATATAGATCAATGCACTTCTTTGAAGCCAGTAATTGCAAACTTTTCCATGTTGAAAAGAACACTTCAAGAAAGTTGAGTCTCACATTACTTTTTAAAGGCATTTTTGTTTGATCATGACAAATGCAGTAGAAAAAGATGAAGGTTTACAAACAAGATGGACCTGTGTACTCAGGAATGGAGATGGAGTGCTCATTTCTCTTTTGAAGTGTGAGTGATTGGGCCAGAATTCTCCATATTATTATTTTTTTTGGGGGGGGGGGGAGAGGAATTGCCATACCATCTCCAAGGTGAGTCTGTTACATTCCCAGCATTGACTAATACTGGTACCAACATGGGTAGAAAGGAGTAACTGAGGTAAAGCGCCCTCACTTAGGGGAACAGCATGGTGCACAATCTCTGGCGTGTGGGTGGTTCCCCTATCCAATGGGCCACGTGCCCTCTTGGGTTATGCAGTACATAATCCTAGTGACCTGTCAGATCATTATTTTCAATAACCATTATCTACAAATCAGAAATATTGGAAATTTTACCTTATAAATGGCTGAGGTAAACACGAAAGTAATCCGTCCTACACATAGGCGTAAATCCCGGGGGGATGGGGGGATATATCCCCCAATATTTTGATAAGGGGGGTTGGTCAATATGATCATCCCCCCAATGTTGATGCCCGTTCATGTGTTTTTGACCAAAAATAACCTCATATTTTACCATAATAGTTTAAAAATGGTAAATTAATATACAATTACATTTGAGGATTTTAGCTTCTAAATGGCAATTTTTAAAAGCGTGCTTTGTGCGCACATGTGCTAGTAATAGACCTCTTCAGCAAAACCAGTTTCATTCATAAATTTTCATCAACCTCATCCCCCCCCCCCAATGTCAAAAAGAAGTTTACGCCACTAGTCCTACATCCATTTTCCTGTGAGTTCCTTGTACGACTGAATACACTTTTAATCTTAGTAAATATTTCAAATGGGAATGTGAATGTAACAACACACTGAAATTTAATTATGAAATAGAATTAAATTTAATCTTGAAGTAGACTTTACATAGTATGCGACTCACATATTTCCAAAAACTTGAGCATACAGATCTTTATAGAAATTTGCCACAGCTTTTAAGAATATTCATCAACAGTTGATCAAGCTAATGCCTTTAGATGTCATGTTTACTTAAGGCTACTTTATAAATTCTTGATGCTAAACCCACCTGTTTCCGACTGATGCAACCATGGTTAAGGGCAACAAGGGGGTCCGTTGGGTTCTCGTTTAAAACATGGCTCTGTTCTTTCGGCCAGGTGCTAGTCTGTATTGCTCCCACATTATCTGGACCCACAAGCAGATTGACATTAATTGTTATAATCCTTATTATGTGGCACAATGAACTGGTTTATGTCACAGCATTTTGTGTGCGTAAGTTGATAACTTTTTTGTTTCCCCCCAGAATAGTGGGTGGCTTGTTATATCACACTGAATGTGTGTTTGTATGTTTGTCTGTTGACTGTTCATTATCCACCATACAGACAAAATGCAACTACCCATGAACAGTCCAGAAGAAAGCGCACAAGTACGTAAAAAGTTGAAGAAATACATTCGGTTTTAACATTTCACCCCGGGACAGTTAATTTTTAACAGTTCTGAAGCTGCAATCATCACTGTATAGAGTTTTAAGGCTATCAACAAAAGTGTGTGTGTGAGGATTTTTAATCTCTCTTTTCAAATAAGAGATTAAGAAAATAGATATGACATCATCAGTGACATTTTTTTTTCAATAAAATTTTGACACATAGAATTTGTTTATAATGTTTTTTTGGTATTTGTTTGTATCCTTTCTCATCTCAAAACTGAGAATCCTGAGAGGATTTTGTAAAATTCTTTTGTATTTCAATATAATTTGATGTATGTACTTACTTGTACGTACAAATACGCCATTTTCTGCACTGATGAACTTAAAATTTGATTGGCTGGTAGACCATATCTTGTGCTGTATACTTTGTATACGTATGTATATTTATCAGAGATATAACTTTTCCGGAAATTTCTGGATGTTTGGCCATAAATAAAAATAAATCCGGAAATGTAATTTTTTTTTCAATTTCTGAGATCAAAGTGTTTATGATAAAGGTAAAACTGCATCAAAACCTAAGTTTTGAATACCAATTTATTTTGGAGAAGGGATCTTGTACCCTAAAAGCGCTTAAGAAAATACATTTGCTGGAGCTTCACCGGATGCCATATACGCTAAAATTTGGCCTTCCCGTCAATTCAAATTTTGGATATTCAGGAAATGGGACTACTACTCTGTTACATTTTTGATTTATGAATACAAATGTGCTAATTAAACCTGTGAATAAAACATAAAAAAAAAATAATACTGATTTTGAATGTCAATGGAGCTAAAACAGTGTTGCCATTGATATTTTTGTTTAATTCTGGTTTTGTCATAATAAATGATACTTTTAAACTGCTGTGCCATCAATCAGCCTTGGGTTGCAAGTTTACTTGCCTATTTGCTGTTCAACCTATTGTTCCACTTTTCGAGTCACATAAAGACATTCAGTGTCATAAGAACACTCAACCCTCATGAATATATGACCAAGAAGTGAGGTGTGGTTAGTGGTATAACTAGGATTTTGATATTGGGGGGGGGGGCAGTGTCACATCTGAACCGATAGAAAATGGGTGGGATGCAGGGACCCCTGTTTGGGGTCCAGGTGGCAAAAATCCTTGAAAACATTTTGGTTTTATGTTTTAAATGTCTTCGTCCTAAGGGTTAATTCTTGCATGATTTTGTAAAATTTACTTGTCATACGCTAACCATATTGTCACTAAGAGACAAAGTAAAAAGCAGTGAGATACGTCGGAAAACAGGAGTGAAGGACATAATTGATAAGATCAGGCAAGCAAAGTGGAGATGGGCTGGACATGTTGCACGATTTAGTGACAACAGGTGGACTAAAAGAATTCTAGATTGGCAACCAAGATCTGGCAAGAGGAAGCACGGTAGACAAAAGAGGCGGTGGCGAGACGACATCAAAGTCTACCTAGGAACAACGTGGACAAGACTGGCCCAAGATAGAACAATTTGGAAGAGTCATGAGGAGGGATACGTCCAACGTTGGACGGAGACATCCTAGGCAAGGCAAGGCAACCATATGAACTTTAAAGGGGGATGGCCCGATTTAAGGATATGAAGTTTTCATCTTGTTATAGATTGGCCTTCACTCCCAAACCCCATCTGTAAAGTTTCGCGCCGATATTTCAATCCGTTTTGATGCGAGAGCTAAAAACGTGATTTTGTAAGCCCCATAGAGTACTGTGTAAAATTAATATTGGTCGACCAAAATGGGGCACATTTTCGCTTATAACTTCCAAACCAAACATCCTTTGGCTCTAAGATTTCACTGGGTAAATGAGAAAAATAGTAGCTTTCTTCTGATACCAAAATGTTGCCCACTTCCGGTAAAATCTGGGGCTTCTGGGGACGAGGCTAATAGCAATTGGGCCATGGACCTTTAACATAGACTTTCCTGGCAATCCGGCCTGCAAGCGCCATGACCCAAATTCTTCAAGTGAACCGACGGGCTCATCTCAACCAACAAAATCACCACTGAGTGTTTGTAGGACGATTATGAAAAATGAGTAGATGGGTTCAATAATAGCTGAATTGCAAGTACTACACAAATTATGGGGAAAAAGACAGTTGAAGGAAACAAAAAGTCAGCTGTAGAGAGGGAAAAGTAAATTGTCTTTCAAGAGAAGTAGTATATAGATCACAAATTTCTAAATGTCAAAATACATGCATCTTCAATTACAC
>JAMKCH010013738.1:0-72959 GCA_023653785.1 Ophioderma brevispina | reverse complement strand
CCCATACCCCCCCTTAATGTGCGATAACGTTTCACTCAACAACCTTCTCCTTGAAATGACGCCATTTATTATATTTGATGACGAATAAAAATGACACTCTCTTGCATGTGGATTTAAAAATCGAGAATATGTTTTTAAAGATTTATTAAAGATTCCTTTCTCATTTCAATTAATTTTCCTAAAATGTACAAATGTAAAGATGCATTTTAATGTTTTTTTTTTGTTTGATTTTAATTTTCTACGAAGTACAGTAAATTAAGAGTCCACCATGCAAAATGTTCTTAATGCTTTCCAAAACATTTTAAGATAAAGGTTTTGTGGAAATGGATTTCCCCTTTTGTTTCAGTAATGGTTTGGCCCTCCTTGGTTATCAATCACTTCGGTACATTGTCGGAGGCGCATCCTGTTGATAAGATTTCTGATATGGCCTTGGTCAATTCACTTCTAGAGTTCCTTCCACCTGCTGAAGAGTAATGTTTTAAGAAAATTAAGTGAGAAAAGAATCGTTAAAAAACAGAAACAAAAAAAAAACTAACAAAAACAAACAAAAAAACAACACAATTTACACGATTTACAATTTTATATAGATGGATTATTTTTAATTTCTGGTCATCTTTGGGCCTTATATAATTATCTGACTTATAGCTCGGTGTCTAGATAGCCCATTTATCATTGTAATTTAGTGTGAATACAAAGAACCTTCATAGGGATAAAAGGTTTCTGGAACTTAAATATAACGTCTCCCAAAAGTCATTTTACCTTTCCGTATGCATTAAGCATGAAATGGGCAAGTGGGTTTTGGGACACCATGTACGTTTGCTTTGTCTGAGCCTGATATCATTAAGCTAATATCATTCGTAATGCAAATAAAATTTTGCTAATGTTAATAGTTTTTAATACACTTCAGGGAGTTATAAACGTGATATTTGTGGTCACAGTATTTGCTTTGCTTCTAAGAAAAATAAAGAGAATAAACTTCGGGAAAGAGATATTGTTTGTCTTGAATATTCTTTCACAAAGAATCCTTTCCAAGTTATCGCGAGTGTTCTCAAAGCTCGAGTCTTTGTTGCTGACATTAAAAGTTGTGCAAATCATAATATACTTTAAGAGGTTATTAAAAGTGGCATTTGTAGCCAGAGCATTTGTTATGCTTCAAAGACAATCAAAAGAAAATAAACTCCAGGAATCCATTTTGGACAGAGAGATTGTTTGGTTTGAATATTCCTTTAGTAAAATTACTACTCAAACAATCTAGAGTATTCCCCAAGATAAGCAAAGTAGCTCTAGTCTTTACATGACGAAAGAACTAAGGATACTATATTCTTAGATCATCTCTAGACTAGAGCTCGATGGGCAGAACTGGTGAAAATAATATTGCCCGTCAAGATGAATGAAAACCGATATATTGATTTTCTTGAGATAAATGCCAATTACTGTCCTGAGCCTTCATTGACTTGTGCATTATTGCAGTATGGGGTGTACTCCCGTAGGATTTTCATGCTAAAATTGATTTTGTTGCTGTTTGGGTTTCAATAGGGTCTAGACTGTAAGAAAATGATGGGGTTCAAATTTTCAGACTGGCTCCCCTTCCTCAAGCGAAGTCGAGTCAAATTGTGTTCCAATGTACACTAACGCGTTCGTCTCCTTAGAAGGATTAGAAAAGTATATATTTGCCTATGTTCCAACCTTTCGTTAAAGTGGTATCGCCCCATAATGGTTCAAGGTCATCCTGGGGTAAATGCTCAGATGTTGTTGAAAATGGTGTCAAATGATTCCTCTTTTGCCATTTACCGGGTAATTATCCAACCAAATTCCACACACTGTAAGTAGTACATTTTGGATCCTATGAGACAATAGGAACAACTTGTCACCAGTTTTAACAAAATCTTACCATCGGGTAAATTTTACCTCAGGATGACCTTGAACCATTATAGAGCTATACCGCTTTAATTAAAGGTCGGAACCTAGGCAAATATATATATATATATTTCGAATCCTTATAAGGAGACGAACACGTTAGTGTACATTAAAACACAACTTGACTCGATTTCAAATTTTTCCCTGTACTAACACTGTTCCCCCTTGAAAAGGGGGCAGCAATCTTAAAATTTGAATTCCATCATTTTCTGACGGTAAAGCTCGTAAATATAGTTTGGCCACCCGTTAAATCAGAAAATCACTAATAATTACATAATTTAAATAAATAGACTATTATCTTACTCTACATGCAAAGATAAGGACACATTAAACAGTGACATGCTATACAGGGTACACAAACAGGACTGAACGAGACAGATGAGTTGGTAGTATGTTGGCTAAATGGCGGATCTGACACACACACTCATGCACAAAGTACATTAGGTAAGTAAAATGCATCTGTACAGATTCATAATTGTGAAAGTTACATGACCGAATATTAAATCAATAGAGTTCCATAAAAGAGAACCCTGAGTTTTAATTGTGTTTCTTGCAAGATCTGAAGAAAAATGATACAGTCTAAACAGGTTGGCAGATCTGGTGCGTAGGATTGGATTTGAATATTATTCAAACTGAAAATAATTACAAATGTACCAGGTATGAGTCTGTTTTGAATTGGAACCTAAAAAGAAAAGGGGCAATTTTGGTTTTTATGGATATCTAAACAGTGAGTTGTATTTAATTTCTGAACAGTGGGTATAGATGAGCAAGGTGTGCGAGTTAAGTGCAGGCCAACAATTCAGATTAACGGTTATTGTTATCGGCCCAAATAAATACACTAGAATAAAGGGAAAATAAAGTTGCGGAGGGAAGTGCATGTCTTAAACGAAAAAGAATACCAGTATACTTAGAAACATTATTTATAACATATGTGTTTTGTTGATTCCATTTGAGTGAATTATCTAAGAAAATACCCCAAAATTTGGTGTAAGGTACCTTTGAAATAGACGTTGTCGCGATGTTGATCATGATGTTATCAGGAAAAACGTGTATTGTGTTTTGAATAACATGAAAAAATAGTTTTGCCTATATTCAACGACAGTTGTTAACTCTAACCAAGAAGAAGATTTAAACAGTACGGAAATTGGTAGTCTAGTCTCTATTGATCCAAAACAACAAGAAAATCACGTTTAGCACAAGAATCCTACGGGAACTGTATCAGTGACATATCCTACCACATTATTTCATGGTAGGTATTTAATACATACCATTAAATAGTGTGGAAAGTGATTTAAGATCAGAAAAAATAAGCGGATGAAGCGTGTAGTCGTACTTTTGAAAAATTTATTACGAGTAAAGTGTGCTGTTGCCTAAGGTTGCACTATGATAATAATAAGAACTATTATATCACGTTTGAACAAAGCGAACAAAATTATCAATACATAAGTTGGACTTACATTCATTTAAATTCCAAAGTTATAGAGTGCGAGTCAAAAAAGAAGTTACCGAGATTGGTGATTTAAAACAAAGCAGAGAAGCGCATACCAAACAAGCCTTTCTTTAGTTCATTTTAGAAAAAATGCAACAAATTGATCATTCCTAAGGGGGGTTTGCCTACTTACTCATTCTTCTAGCACGGAATACAAAACAAATGCAAAGTAAGCATTTTTGCTGTATATTCTATCGACTTGATGACCATTAAGATTGATGATCGTTCATTCATTCATTGGAAAGCTTGCCTCATTAACCCTAAGAACTATTAAGGTTTCCCTTACAAATTCTTGCTGACAGGTTGAGATTTCTTGCAGAAAGGAAAACAATACTTTTTGAATCTAATATTTTACATTGGTACTTAAACCAGTACAAAACAGTAGTGAACAATCATGATGTAATATTAAGGATTTGAGATGTTTATACACAATTAATTACACTTTACAGTAAGTTTAATTGCACCTTATACAGAGAAAGAATCTCCCCTGTCACTTTAACAGTTACAGGAGGAGAGTTGTTGCACGTGATCCAAATTGCCATTGATCGGTGTAGACCACCTACCGAGAAATGTTTCTAAACAAGCCGAAGCCAACCACAAACCTTTGTTTTGAACTGGCCTGCTATCTTATCGCCCTATGAAAACCATGCTGTGAATTTCTGTCGTGCACGACAGAAATTAGTAAATCGTCATCTTATTACCTAAAGACTGCGTAATCATCTTATTCACTTCAGGTGTTATCTAATACAATGGTAATTATTTCCAAATATGCAAAAAACCTGGTCGAAAAAATTGGGGCGGTTCTTTAAGGTTTGGGTCAGTTCATAGCAATGAGCAAGCCATAGAACTCATAACGTTCTTGGGCCTATTACCTGGGATAATTCATCAATGAAGTCAAACATTTCCATGGTAGTAAATTGAATAATATTTCTCACTGCGACCATCATACACGATTCGTCTGAGTCGTTTGACTGACTAGAACCCAACTTAAGCTTTATGCTTTTCAAAGAGTCATTAAAATAAATAAACTAATTTATTATACTAATCATCTTAAATCACTGCATATTTCCAGTTTGATCCCCTGGCTAATTTTGGGTAAGTTTCCTAATTAATTAAACTAGGTTATTTTGTAACTGCTAAATGTAAGATCCGCACATATATGCATATTAGCGCTATTAGAGACTACCTGAATGCAGAGCTTGTTTTTTTATTGCCGTTGTGTATCTCCGCATCAAGACTAGCTTTGAATTCTTATATGCAACAGACTATCCGTTATTTGGCTCTTCATAGCTCGATAGACCTTGGGTATACCACTCTATATTTAGCATACCAATAGAGCCAATAACAAATTAATTAAAACTGTCACAGCCCAGTCAACGCAACGCTCCTATATCATCATAACATTCCACGGTTCGCTGCAATCTATAATAAAAATACCAATTTCAAAAATATAAATTTTCGAGAAATTGTTTTAAAAAGTTGATTACTGAACAACACTATATTTTAACATTTAAATCATTTCAAATTAAGCACTTTTGCATTTCGCCTTTTACTGTTACCTGTCCTGTATTATTTTGGCTATCAAAGTTAAACCATTTCACACTTCCTGCAATAGACGTTATTAGCACATCCTTTATCCAAAGGGTTTTGAAACCCGCACTTCCTTACTGATCCCCTCACTTATTGGTTGGTCTGATGACGCTGAAGCCAAACCTAGCCTTTTCCTTTCAATTTTCGCCATTTTCAATAAACTTTTTCAAACGAGAGGTGTGACCATATCGTCCACAATAAAATGCCTTAACATTGATAGCTATAATAAGTGCTCTGCATCAGATTAGAAAACGGGTCTTTAGATGTCTACCACCATGGGGCCCGTTCCCGAAAGTGGTCGTACGACAGTCGTGGCCTCTTTCTATCGCAACTTTTGTAAAGTTTCCACACTTAAGAATTTACTGCGTTCCCGAAACTTATTAGGCTCTTAATCTTTTCCTTCAAAATTTACGAAAATCTACGTCTGTCGTACTGGCACTACGCTTTTTCCACGACTGTCCGTGCGTTCCTGAAACGTAACTTAGTCGCAGGATTATAGTAAAGTTACGCGAATTTCTACGACATCACTCAGAGTTGACGTAGACTGCCATATAACGATACAAGTTGATATCATGATATTATGGACGACTAGTATTCGTATTTTAATTTTGAAAAGGGGATGTGAGGCGAGGAGATGATTGTAGGAGATTATTCCAACCATCTTGATCATGTTCGAGACCCGGGGTCACTCTTGTGGGTGTGTGTGGGGTGTATGTTGTGTAGTTAGTGTTTTTGTGGGTTGTTTTTTTTTTGTTCGCTCAGTGTCACCCATGCCCTTTTTCAAAACTAATTTTAAATAATTAGTGCTGGCCTATAATCTCTTGTCGAATTTTATCACATTTCACAACAGATTTCTTTCTTTAATAAATATGGCTCTTTTGGGTATTGTAATCTCAAAAGACCTCCGGGTTTTCAGCACATCACCGTAACTTCCAAAGTTGAGTGACCCCTTCCCCCAAGTTTATTAGGAATGCATTAACGAGTAACAGTATGACTAAAGTGTGAAACGTATATAAAAATGTAGGGTTATTTTCCGTTTAAGTGAGGAATAGTACGTGTTGTTGCTGTACTGTAGGCCTAGGATGAACCGTCACACGACATCGTTATATGTAAGGCTTAAGGCATGGGCCAGGATATTAAGTATGAATAAAGTTCCTTATATACCCCTAGCTTACCACCCTACAGTGGCATTGTAAAGAAAATAAACATTTATTGTGGAGGTGTTGTTTTGCTAAAAAGTTCAAATGCTTAAAATTACCGTCTACAAGAATACTGCTTTTGGTCATGATTATACTGACACACACAACTGTGTAGTCGATGTTATCTAATGAAGACGAAAACTTAATAGGCCTATACCCTATTGGTCCTTTTGAAGATATGCAAATATACTCGGCAATATACGCGAGATATGCATCAAGCGCCTACGTCTTATGAAGAGGTGGGATCATCAATTCGACTGATTGGTGATATAGCTGTTAGAGTAGGACTAAGGGTTGGGTAGCAGTAGCATCAGGGTACAGCCAGACAAAGTTAAACCCTATAAACTGTTTTTGCTAAAAGTACAAACAATAAATAATGTAGGTTATCATGACCAACTTGACTTTCTAACAAGTAATATTTAGCATTGCTCAAAACAAAATCTTAAATCTGCAATATTTAGATACAAAAATATAAGGTGACCAATAAAAAAGTATATACTTGATCCAGAGTTCAAGAACCATATCTTTAATGACGGTGTCATAAAATACAGTGTCCGTTGACTAAGTGTCCTACCACCCATCAGTATATTGTGTTCTCATGAGTGCTGTATGCGCATCATTGTTTCAGCATTGTTACCCAATTGGCCTCGTCTACAAGGTCACGGTTATTCCGTAAGTTGCTTATGTAGCTAGGAAACTCTCTCATGGGGGACACTTCAGTTTCTTTTAAACCGGGTTAGACCTACCTGGCGCATACTTGTTATATAGGCCTATGGATTGAGAAAACTTTACAAACCGAGCATGTGCCAAGCATGTTAGTATTTATTGCATCTTGCCAGTAATTTAAATTTTAAAAGTTATGGTAGCTGCATGACATGTTAAATGGAGTTTTAATTATATTTTATAATAAAACGGGGGAACCCCCCTCCCCCCGATTCCGATTAAAAAAGAAAATAACAAATGAGTATGGAGTTACATCTAAATTGGTCCCACCAAATTAAATAAACAGCTCTCACTCGCAAGATATAACTAAACTATATATAACTATCTCTCGCAGAGATATAAGAACTACTAACTAAATATTTACTATATTAACATGTATATACTAAACAATTAATTAATAAACTGTGATGAAAAAGTGAAGCAAAGGCGTAACATGAAGCAATAAAAATATATTGAAGAGTTTAACACCACACAGACACACACAAGACTCACACAAACAGGTTACGTTATACAAAAGAGAATTAAACATGTAAATGAACAATAGTCAGATAGTGAAATATTTTAAAACTTGTTAAAGTTCTATAGATACCACACATAAAAATCATTCACACCTGATGATAATAGGCGCATAGTAACATTCGCAACAGTCTCAGATTTTTGCACTCAGACAGAGCCCAATTTTAAATCCCAATCAATATGGAATGACCTTTAAAAAACCGGCTTATTTAATAGTTACGGAGCGTAAACTGTCGCAGTTTACTGGTAGAAATCACTTACGACATCTTAAAGGGATTAGCAGGATTTGCTAACTCTGGGAACCACTCGAAAAAATCACCAAAATTTCATATTTCGTATTTTGTTGTTAATGACATGTATAACATATCCTGCAAGTAGTTGGCTTGAAACCCGTGTATTACACAAGGCAGTACTTTTTATCTTATTCTGTATTCTATACGTGCGTATCAAAATTCCGACTTGAGATCAAAAGGCCTTTCCCTTTGAATATCCCGGATTTTAAGCGTCAAATTGTCACCATGATGATAAGTTTGACCCAAAGCACAAACATGATTGATCTTTGTTTAAATATTACTGGGCATGTAAACCACTGATCATCTGTTTAGTGCGATTTTGAGACGCCATCACTGTATGTCTATTTCCGGAGACGGTATGACGTATTTCATCATCAAATACTTCATTTTTTTCACCATTTGGTGGTTTGTTTCTACTCAATCAGGTATATGGAATTGTTACACACTTATCCCTGATTGATAAGTTTAAAAAATGCATTGCCACTTTCCACATTTTTCGATTCTCCGCATTATCGCTGCTAATCCCCTTTAGTACACTGTTCATGAACGCTTACTACCACGGTCGTAACCAAAATCTTAGGGCCATGCGTAAGGTGAACTTTACGTTCATAGCTTCGGGAACGGACTCCCTGGGCCGGAATATAACATTTGCAATCATGCTAAAATTGATCAGTGGGTTGTGTAGTTCCGCAAATATGTGATGACAAAATTAAGTGGAAATGGCAATTTGCCTAAACCAACATTTTGCCAACAATGGCTGACAATTTTAAAGGTAATATCACTTACTATGGCGACTTAGTGCCGGAATGTATGTTGTCCGGTCAAGAGGTTCAATATACAATTGCCAGAAATTGTCTGATCTTGGTATATATATACAACGGCTAATTTTTTCTTATTTTCAAGCTTGCCGACATCTCGTCAAAAGTTTTAAATTCAGTGTTCCCCCGAATCAAGGTGGCGTATATTTGAATCCATCCGTAACGTATTCGTGCCTTGTCTAATATCCATGTATATCTCATTGACTTAGTTCAACCTACACTATAGATTAACGCTGCAAGGTACAAGCACATGTTGGCATTACTGCATATAAAAACGTATCAACAAAGTAACACTATGTACTCTCACAGATCATCTCAGCGCTTAATATTTGTCCATTCGCGCAATATCTCATACATTTAAACCATAGCTCCGAATTTCAGTTCAAAACAGCATCCTTCGACTAACGATAATGAAAACACAAGTGGTGCCGCTCACCCTGTGTCTGCAAATAATTATTTGCAGCAATATCCGAACATACACTACTTTGGTACAAGGTATTTACTTGATTTTACATGCCGAGATTAATTGTCAGCGGATTATTAACCTCACTCCCACAGTGGGGGGGGGGGTGATTCCACCCCTAACGGCTGATTCCCCTGTCGCACAAAAACAAACGAATTGATTAAGGCTTTTATGGTATTGTAAGTTCATCCTTTGCTGTCATCTTTGCGGCAAAAAATGAGATGCTCAAACCTTCAGGTTAGCCTTATGATGCTATGGAAACAAATACTGAGAATAGTTGTTATTTTTTTCTCTCTTATTTTTTAAGTAATTACCACTGTGTATGCTTCGTTTTGGAACCCATCCTTGTCCCATAACTACATTTTGCTTGCCTGAATTGCGAAACCGTTTTGATTTTGGAGATTTGCTTACAAATACCTTTAAATAAAACTCATCAGTTATGACTCACTATGACTCATATTGCTAAAACTTGATATTTTTGTACTTTCAATTACTAAAATATCACCCCCTTGGTCGGTAAGTCGTAGAAAAACCCTTGGGTATCACGAAGAGTTACCGTTCAGAAATGGCGGGTTCGTCTCTGTTTTTGTAGGTTCGAGTCGAGCACTTATTTTTCTAAATCATGGTTCAGGCAAAAATTTGGTTTTTAATAACATGTATTTGTCTTTTTCTGCCATACTTTGTCGTTCTTTCTCCGGATAAGCGCATGATTCACAACAATTCGAGCAAATGAGGGTTGGGCTCATTGTAAGTTTTTCAAAAGTGCCTGTTTTGATAGTTGCAACACAGACAACATTGCCGTTTGATTTTAACTAAAACTTGTCATAATTAATTTGATCTATTCGATTAAAGGAAAGAATTAGGGAAAGAAATGCTATATTTTTTTTAGAGTAGGCATCATGCATGATCTAAAACATAAACTTAAAGCGCTTTATTGGTATAAATCTAATCGTTACTCTATAATGAAATATCCCCTAAATAAAACGTACCCAGAGGTTTTTTCAATGGCCATTGGAGTATTCCTTGCGAAAAAATCCAGATTTATTCCGACCAATATACACAACTGTACAACGATCTGGAAGCTACCATGTGTATTCCCTGTGTCTATTTAACAACGCGCATGTCAATCCGAAAGGAGCCAGCGAAAATACATCCCATACGCGCATATCTCACGTGCACGTGTTCCACAAGGCTTCATCCTTTTGAAAACTTCGTTGAGCCACAAGGATAGGCGGAGCGAAGTTCGTTTAGAATTTTTTAAATTGCAAAAAAACCTATCACTTTTAAAACCTCAGTGATTGAGAAAATGTTAGATGGGTGTTTTTAGATATCATTTTGTGAATACAAAGGTTTTAGTGTGGCCGAAACACACAATCCTGAAATGTGGACATTTGAAAAGAAGGGGTCGCTTAATATTTATTTTATCGCAGTCCGCACTGTAACCACTGATCTCTAACAATGGATTGGCTACTCACAACAGTAATTGTATTATTAGATAATGGAGCAAAGGGCGGGCATCTTTGGTCTACCCGAACACAATACCATTCCAGAGACACCTTTTTCAACATATGTTGTATCCCGGTTCACGTTTTAGAGACATGCCTATCCATACGCGCAAATACACATGAGCTCTTGTCTGTAGTCTTTTTGTCGCTTATCCACATTTCAATGAGAACAATTTTTGTATAAATGACCGGCTCTTAACCACCTGCTTGGGCTCTTTTTGGATGACCAATATGGCCATCAGTGCTTCAATTACGAAGCCCAGGTTTCCAATCCATTGTATAAAGATCAGTGTTCGAAACCCACTAATGCGCGGTTCAGCAATCTACGTACTTTTCAATGTACCGAGTAGCGCTTCTTTGTATGATGTAGAGTTTCCTAATTTTATTTTCAAAACTATATTTCTCAAGAATCCCAGGCTCGTTTTATAAAAATTAGGCACAAATGTATGCCATTTTTGATAAATTTATATATTTTAAAGGAAAACGTTAAATTAAAGCTGTGTTTTAATTCCAATGTTAAAAGTCAACGCGATAGTCTTTCATACAGGCCAGAACTTGACTAACAACCGATCATCCTTCAATTGGTGTGAAAGACTAAACATGGCTTGTGGCAAAACGATAGCGTAAATAATAACACGTGGCGGCTTTCTTAAATCGCCTACTGCTTCGAAGGTTAAGCATGAAAATCATATTTTCTTCGCAAGGAATACTCCAATGACCATGCAAACCATCTGGTACGTCATATTTAGGGATATTTCATTATATATGTGCCGATAGATTTATACCAATAAATTCCTTTAAGCCTTTTAGAGGTTGATATTACAGTGCAACACTCCATGAATTACCACTCATTCAATATTTTATTCATTTCCATAATTCATTATACATACAATTCAGCACACATAAAATATCAAACACAAACTGAAGGTACAAAATAAAGAATCATGGAGGAGATGACCAAAAGGCCAATAAGGCCAGCAAGGGTCATCCCCTAAAATAAAAAGTTACCAACAATAACACAAAACCAAAACATAAAAGATGAATAATGCTCAAAACTTACTATTTAAATATACTTAGAAATTAAGTGTGTTTTATACATTTTTCTGAAATTTTTAACAGAAAAGGCCATTCTAATATCAGTACCCAGGTAATTCCATAATATAGGTCCAGTAGTACGAACAGCGCGGTCTGAAAATTCTCTCTTATTGCTTGTTAAATTGTAATGGTCAGCGTCTCTTGTATAGTAACTATGAGTTTCTGACCGCAGTCTAAATAGATCATTGAAAAGAATAGGTAAATCATTTGTACTAAATTGTACATAAATACTCCCAGTTCAATCCTGTATAAATCGTCAAGTGAAAGAACGTTATATTTATCAAACCAAGGGGCCGTGTGACGTCTGTAATTTACTTTTTAGCACGGTTCTATCGCCATGTTTGTAATTTAATTAACTAATTTTGTCTAAGGTAGGCTTTACACGTGTTGTCGCCCAATTATTATACCGTAATTCAAGTATGTCACACAAGAGACAGTACATAGTATGTAAATTCGATCGGGTACAACGAATTTTAGCTTATTTTTAACACCAATGTTTCTTGAAATAGTTTTTTGCAATACAATTTTATAGCCATTTCCTGTTAAACACTCGTCTATCAACAAACCCAAAACCTTGTGTAATTAAAACCCCTTTTCAGAGTTATTCCTTCAAGATTTATCCTGAAAATATATATGATTACTCTCTGTTTACATTTAGGATTTATGAAGTTCTTTGATGTCATATGCGGTGTTCCCATAAACATATCAGTGGTTTTTTTAAACTTGCGTTCACTGTATAGTGGAGGGGCCTATGTTCTCCAGAGCGTGTTTTATGAGTTCATGTTAATTGTTGGCACCATTATACAATGTATTTCTACTGGTTCGACTTATTCAGAAAACGATGTTGCCGATTTTTTCCGTGACCCTTATGACCCTTACACTAGGTCAAATGTCAAAATTGGTTTATACATTGTCCAAAGTATATCGACCTTGGTATCAAAATTTGGGGCAAATTTCACAAGGAATTTGTATATGATATTTATTTGGTTACTTGAGCTTTTGTTTTCTTGTTATATGCCAAATACGCTAATATAGACAATATATAACGCATCAAATTGGCCTTATTCAGACCCCGTCGGTGGGTCCTGTCAAAGCAAGAATTAGGCCTCATGTTTTTATACACTTTTTATAGTGCAACCCCTACACACCCCATTATCTTGCTATTAATTCCCATGACTAAGAAACCCAGTTTTCAAATGAAAGTACAAGAGAAAAATGGTTGATGTAGTCTATTCCCTCGTCTTACCCAGCCTTTTTTGTAACACGGTTGACCAAGAAGGGTGGGTGGTTACTCGCGAATTCGTTATAACGCACCCGATGCTCATGATTTTGATACCATTGGATAGTTAGGGTCCTCCTTTTTCCAGAAGTACCAAACATACCTAGTATGGCGTCACAATGACGTCATAAAATCATTGTGGGCCGCACAAAATTGGCATTTTCCATAAAAAATGTACCATACACTTAATCTGTAGGTTGCCACGCCTCCCCAGCCCTTCAACTTTGAAGGCATACCACCCTAACCCCGGTGCAGGTGCTACCTTCCCATTTTGTTTGCGCTAAAATGACCACGAGAAGGATAGGAACGATTAACCATAAGCTTTTTATAAAAGCTTTTGACCTTTTAGCGCCCGGAGCAAGTTCAACTGGTAAGACGATGGTTAAACCCATCTATGAATGAACTTGTTGTTATAACCGTGAAACCCACGATTCGCACTACAGAGATCAATTATGTATCAAGTTTATCTTTTCAGTCGCAAGTCACGTGTGATTTTTTAATTATTCTTTGTCCCTTTTCTTGTATAATGGGATATCAATGCGACCAAAGAAACACGTAAAAGGCAGATTTCCAAGATGTGCACGATACAAACGAAAACGGTAGAAACTCTGAAAATCTTGAAAAAAAGGTGTACTTTTCACACTGGAACCAGACTTGACTTACGTGTAACAAGTTGGAATTTCAAGTTGTTCGTATTTGGTGTACGATCCAACCATTTTTGTTATATGCTCATTTTTGAATAGCTCATTTTGTGTAATTAGCTATTCCAGTATATCCTCCCTACAAAGACAAATTTTTACTTTGCTTAGGGTCAAATATTGCCCATACTTATTAATTAAGGGTAGAATATTACATTATCACCATACTTGTTGTGCCTTTTAGACCATCAATAACTTATACTTGTTTACTGTACTTTTGTTAAACCCTTGTTTAGGGTGCGGGACTAAAAATTCCCTTTTTGAACATCTCATCACTAAAAAGTGGACTTTCTTGTCAAACTTCTCTACACTTTGGACCATTTATGGACAAAATCAACAAATAGGTGGACTTTTGTGGGTTTGTGGGTGTTGTGTGTGGGGGGGGGGGGGGTGCGACGGTGACCTGCTGCTGATCTGAGGATATTCCCCATCTTCATACTGCCAGTGCCCACGTTCATGAACAAAACTCATAAGCTTAGGGTATGATTTTGAATTAGGTTCTCTAACAATTAGATCATTGCTTAGGGGCTATTGGCCCTGATTAATTGCACACACTCTATACACTAAGACCATGGAAATAGTGATCAATGTTCAATGAAAACAGGTTCATCAAAGAAAGAAGCGAAATTGAGATAACAGTGTTGTTTAGAACACTTAAAGATTTTGTGAACGTATTGGTTGAACAAGAATATAACATCTATCAATCTATGGACTAAGTGACAGCAGCCCGGGGACAACAGTAACAATGTTTCCATGTTCTGGCACATTTTTATGGAAAAAAATCGCCATTTTGTGTGGAACATCTTTACTAACTGTGTAACACAATTCAGTTACCCTTTATGGGGGGGGGTGACTCTAACTTGATCTTGCTTTAGCCTATAGACTATTCAGGGTCTATGGTTGAAAAGGATACAGCATCATACAAATGAAGAGAATCACAATTTTGTCTTGCACTTTTTTACAAACTGTGTAACATAATTTGGTTTACCAATAAATGGTCATTAATAGCAGCTGTGATGCACGGGGTTGGGTATATGCAGGGGGATTCTCAACACAAATGACCATACGGGGACTTGCCACAGACATCAGTCTCAGTTTAAGCCTTGTGGTATATCAATGACCCCTTTTTTTCATGCCAATTTTGGTATATGACAATGGGTCGTTTTTCAATATTTTCTCAATCGGAAACCAAGTTTTTCTAAAATTGTTGGGAAAATTAGTAAAATTTCCTCAATCTGAAGTAAAAGTATCCACATTTGAGGAAAAAAGGAAAATTTTGGTCATTAAATTGGGCCTAACATTTTTGCATCCTTGGTAAAGCTATGGGTTCCCTTTTTTGGCAAAAAAAAAATGGTGTAGCTATGGTACTACTTCTGGCCCCGTCCCTTACCCCAACCAAACTTGAGACCCTCCCCCGGGTATAGGGTGACTAACGTGATCTTGCTTTAGACGAAACTATAGTTCTGGATGGATCGATACTGAAAACATCATCATGTGAGTGAGACAAGAATAATAGTATGCATACTTTGTCTCTGAAGTGCGAATCGGTGGTTCTTTCACAGTATCCCGACGATCCGTTCCATGGATTTGGTATCGACTACAAATCGATGATTTTCTCTTGCACATTTTTACAAAACAATTGCTTTACTTTAACTTTACCCTGGGTATTAGGCTAATAGCAATATGTAAGGGGTATTGTGTAGGGTTTCATATCTACATTCAAGAAGAGAGTTTTACAGATGACTACATTGGTGCAAGAACTTGAGACCTAACTCTTGCTTTTGGACCAGGAATGGGCCTGCATAAAGGCAATTTTTATGCATATTGTTGTCTCTACCTTTAGTTTATTTGCATATTACACGAAAACGAAAGGTCAAATACAACATCAATATCATATACAATATTCCTTGTGAATGTTCCATTTTGGTACAAGGTCGATATACTATACTTTGGACGATGTAAATACCATTTTGACCGTTGACCTTATGTGTCAATTCACTAAAGGTCCAAGAAATGGGCAACATCTATTTTTCTGAATAGTCAGACCCAGTGTATCGTTTGTAAGTGGTTTGCCAACCATTAACATGAAATTCACCAAATTTACATAGGCCCCTCCACTAGATAACTAACTTATTTGCCGTAACCAATACTTACTTCTTGAAGTCTTATTAATTAAATTAATTGGGTTTTGGATGTCTTGTGTGAATAGAGTATCGTGTATCGTCAGCAAAAATATAAAAATGTAACACTTTATAATGTATAAGTGATCGGGTTAATAACAGTATAAACATTAATGGACCTAGTATTGACCCTTGAGGAACGCCGCATATGATATCACGGAAAGTTCTGATTCACAAGAATTATAATACACGTATGTTTTCTATTACTTAAGTACAACTAATAAACCAATCAAGTATTATGCCACGGAAACCATAACTCTAATTTGTAAATGAAATATTGAGGTCGATGTATCAAAGGCGTTGATAAGTATAGAAATATTCCAATTGTTGTTTATCCTCTGTCACTGCATTAGGTATTGATCAACTAAAATGTACAATAAGCCCATGATTGTGTTGAATGGTTGGGCCGGAAAGCCAAAATTGCTTAGTGTTAATGTATTTTGTTTTTATCAAAAAACTAAAAAATCAATAAAACTCAAAAACTTAAAAAACACTAAAATTTTTGAAAAAAGATGGCAAAAGCGACACTAGTCGATAGTTTGGAAAAATACATCAACTTCTCCTTTTTTGTGTATGGAACTTTACCTTAGCTATTTTTAAACTTTTGGGCACAATACTGTGTATAGAAAGTTACAGATTGACGAACGTTCATTGGTAATTTAGCAAGCATTTCGTTGTTTTAGACCGCCCGACTTTTGTAACAAGGAAAAAGTCCCGCTATATCTGGACCTGCACTTTTTGTTTGGATTGAATTTTTCAATGATATTTAATAATTTCAGTTTGAACGATAGTTCATGTACCATACTGCCTAGGATACAGGATGTACCAGGTAATCAAAGAAAAAACTAATCGTGTCGGCTTTGATTTTGAAGCGAAACTCAGGTACCTACATTTACAAACAATATTGAAGTAATTTTGCTATTTCTTGAGGATCGGTAGTGATATCAGTACTGCCATTTTAAATTTAGCTGCACTTGCCGATTTTCCTCGACCTATAATCTTATTGATTGTCTTCCATGCTCTTCATATCATTTTTGTGTTCAATTTGCTTAAAAACAAAATACTTCTAGATTTACGTATCAACCGTGTAGCTTATTCGGTATGTTTTACAATGTGTAAGGATTGTGAGGATTTGGGTTATGCCAAATATTTCTATACAGATATTTTTTGTATTATGCTAATAGCAGACCCTCTAGTTATCCAAGGCGATTAGGTGTTTCTTCCTTTTATACGAACTTTCTGTAATGGAAAACAATCATTATATATCGTGGTAAATATATCGATAAATGATTATAATCTGAGTCGGGGGGAGCAGTATTAAGATGTCTTCCCAATTAATGTTTGCTAGAATGTCCTTTAATTTGTTATATCTAGGGACTGTGATCTCTTTAAATGATACATTTTGTGAGGGGGCGTCTGTAACGTCAATGTCAGTAGACATATCGGTGGCAGATGACACTCAGATCAGTGATCACGATAGCAGACTGCCTAATGTTTTCATTGTGGTTTATAGTAGATTCATCCCATCGTGTCACCTCTAAGTACTTTCCGAAGGTACTGAATTGAATGAGGGGATGTGGATTGGATGGAAATTAAAATCCACGCTAAATTTAGTGACGCATGCAGTCCGCTAGAGAGAAACATCAATTAGTGCTTACTAAAATCATTCAAGTCAACGTAAAGCTTTAGCTACATGAACTCTCAAAACATTCTGAATTAATCGTATTGCTTGAATAGTATTCATGTAACAGGTGAGTTGACGGTACTGGACTTTGAGGCTTGAGCGCCCGTGGTTTGGATACGAGGGAACAAAAATGTCTTTGCTACTGACTTTCAGAGATTATCTTAGTTGTTCAGGAAGCAGGTGAAACGAGCCACATTCTGTCACCTCTCCAACTAATCGACGCGTCCAAAAACTTTACTGCGGTGACAAGATGGGTTGAATCTACTATAGTATATTGTCAATTCTGGTAGCAGTGTTCCGTTTTCTAGTAGGTGTATATATAGTCGGCATTAAAGAGTGCGAATAGAAGTAGGTCTTAAATAATCATGAATAGATTTGTCTTCATCAACTTTCAATGATATAAAAGTCGCCCATAATGTATGTATTTTTTGCTCCAATTATTGATTTGAAATGTAGAGTTCTAGCCGTTATAAAATCATTGATGGACGTGTGTGCTCGGTATACCACTCCAATTAAAACATTTTTTCTTGATTGTTTTCAACCTCAATAAAACAAGATTCATAATTATCATGGGCATTACATAGTCCTTACCTTAATTGATTAATGAAGTTGTAATAGAACTGTACATTCCTACTCCCAAGCTTTTGTCTTCCAAATTCTGTTTACAAATTCAAATTTATAACCAGAAGTTTCAAAATGCCAGGCGGTTCATCTTTTAAGTGGAGTTTCTGAGATTCCTATTATCTGAAATCAGATTGATAGACTTAATCAAACTCTTTTAGCTTATCAAAAATCTTTCTTAGTACTTCTAATATAATATTCCATATATTTAATTCACCCTTACGTAAAAAAGAACATTGATTTGGGTAATGTAATTACATTCGTGGATAACTGTTTTCTTTTCGCCCAGGTCTTTATCTCCAGGATTATGTTGAAAATTTGCCAACCGGGTTGAAAACCTATTCATTTATTTCTAAAGTCCACATCACTAATTCAGCTGCCACATCTTAAGACGTGGAGATCATTTAAGGCCATGTATCAATATTTCATTTTTTGTAAGTTGTTCACATTGCACAGTCCAAACAGTATGAGCTTTCAGATACTTCAAACCCTTGTTTTAAGTCTGTGCAGCTTTTATGAGCAGAAACTTGACAATTTGTACATTTAATAAGATTTACGAACCAACTTAACCTTTTTTGAGCATAAAACACAAACATGTTGAAACAATTAGACATTATCAAGACTGAAGAACAAAATATAAACCAATTAAATAAAACAAAGTATAATTCTAATACATAAATTACTACAGACAGATGTAAAAATGCAAAATTAGCACTGTATCCAAAGAAGATTTAGAAAATTTATGATAGCACTTAATTAATTTGTTGGCAATGACATCCAATTGGACGTCAGAGCACATTCATATCTGAAACAAAATATGTGGCCAGACAAGTTTCAGCACAAAAGACAAGAATTATCATTTATTTTATTTATATAACCTTGTAAATTTTAAATTTGTTAAGTAGACATGTCCACACAGAAAATCAACTTCATCATAGGAGAAATTATCAGTTATTTTATTTATAACCTTTAAATTATAAAGTTGTTAAGAGACATGTCCCCACAGAAATCACACTTATACTCAGGAGAAATTATCATCTTATTTTATTATATAAACCTTTAAACTGGTAAGTAGACATGTCCCCACAGAAAGGCAACTTCATTACCCCAATGGTGGTTAATGGCCTGGTTTGACCTCTACTAACAATTATCTTGCATAAGACTAACGTTGTGTCAATTAGGCAATTGAGGCCAAATGCCTTTAAGACCACAGTAAAATTATGCCATCCGTCATTCTCTAATCAAAATTTGGATACATCAAGTAATTTCGTCACGAATAATGAATAACTTGTCTGTCAGATACATGTATGAATAGAGTGGACGAGTCTAGCTTCATTCCAAAAATTGACCTAATCACTTTCATCCAAGTCTTACACAATCTACAGGGCCTACCTGCTGTTATTGTCTGCTCATATCAAAATTGCCTTTCTTTAATAAGACATTTACATTTTGATATATTATTATTTACACATAAATATTTATTTATGATTTTTAGAGTTTAGCTGTGCCAGAGATCCTGGCTATGGGCCTCGTGGGGTACCATATGTGGGTTTTGAGAATAGAAATCGGCTTTCTTCCCGATGTGGTCGCGCCAAAATTCCCCCACTAAACGCAGCTTGATTCCCTTTGAATACAAGTTCGACAACCTCTTCTTTCCATTTCTGTTTATTCCTCAAGATCAGCTTAGTCAAAGTCATAAGCGATCGAAATAGGAACCTCGAGGGGCCTGTCTCCAGGTCTTCATGATGACAGTTTGTCTGTGTAGCGAAGTACCTTCACTATGATATGGCGTGGCACTGCTACCTCAACAAAACGAACTTTACCTCTCGATGTGCCCGCTCAACCTCCACGTTCTCCATTACAAAACTTACTTCCAAATATCATCATATGGATTTAACATTCTTCCTGGTTTCTCAGGCACACCTATGATCCGAAAATTATTTATGCGCGACATTCGCTCCACCGTGTTACATCTTCCCATAGATTTTAAATGTGTTTGAAGGTTGTCTATGTTATTCCATGCATTATCCACTTTTGTAGTCAGTGTTTCGTTACCAATCTTTCAGCTCCAGGATATCCTCACCTTGGTATTCTACTGACATGTGCAAGTATCTCTTAAAGTTTCAAATTCATCCTTAAGGTATTTCGTCAATCCAATATTTTTTAGTGATTCCATACCAGTGTGTTCAAATGACGGCGTTCTCGCAGCATGTTGATGAGCTATTGCTCTTCGTGTAGCTTTTTTGATTCTTCAAGTCACGGGGTACTATGTTCTGCAACAGTCTCAAACCCTCGGCCGCAGTGTCCGGCATAGCCGTAGTTCACATCAGCATTCAAATTGCCCGCTTGTCGTCTTTTTTTCCACCCGGATGTATCATTCTGGTCTCCATATTTCCACAATTTTGGTTTAGGTGTTATCCTTATAGTTATTACTACTTACAACAAATAAATTAGACGAGGCACATGTTATAAGGGTCAGCGGTAATAGCAAAAAAGTTGAGCTATGACGGCACCAAAAAGTACGGTCGTTCAGCACGCCATCACCAGTACCTTTTGTGCCAATATCAGGTAATTGCATAACAATAGAAAGTTTACCATAAAACAGAAGTGGTTTCAAACAATGTGCTCGCTTATTGCAGTAAATTATATCGCTCATTTGATAAGACAACTCATTTGCATATTATTTGCCCAAATTAATGAGCAAACGGGTGAGCAACCACAAAGTCAAAAATCAGCTGATATTATAATTCAAGTAATTATACACGTTATGTGCTGTGATTTTGGATATTTGTCAGTATACTACCACTTGCATTATTCTGCCCCGTACTTGAGTTTAAAACTGTATGGTTCAATTTCCCATGTAATATAGAAAGCAACTAGTAAACAAACCAATGAAACTGTACAATGTTAGAAAGTAAAAATAAGTTTTAAAATAAATCCGATGCTCACGAACTTAATAAACAAGTTCGTGGTATTGAAAATGGCGTTTGCTTCATGACACGAACATTGTTGCATGTTGTTCACTTTTATAAATATATACCTTAGCAAAATGTTCTGCTCTACATGTACTTCCTTTTAAAGTTACAGCTGTTACTGTTATTATGCTTTTGCGAATTTACACTTTTGTGGGTTAAACATTCACTCTGCTGTCACGTAACTTTTCAGGATTGTCAGCCTGGACAAATTTAAAGCGGGCAGGGTGCTGATATAATATGATAATGAAAGGCCATTAGAAAGCGTGTGTTGATCTAAAACATTAACCAGAGCACTTTAAGTCATATGGCCCCTTTCCTATAGCTGAACTCAATGACACGATCACTGAGGGCATATCTTTCCCAATTGATGTTACCAAAATCAAATATTGTCCCACGGGGTCCGTTTAGCAGCCATCTTGAATCTAAACAGATCACCCATATCTTTTGTAGTCTTTTTTAATCACTGTCTTTTTAACTCACTGTGGTCTTTTTTTAATCTCACTGTATTTCTATCATGCCCCGTCAGAGGACACAATCTGATGCCTCATTAGGGCAGGCATCACCGGATGTCAAGTCAGATGGCATCTCAGTGCTCCAACTGAACGTGGAAGGTCTCACTAGGGCAAAGATCAACATCATCGAAGACCTCACACAAACGCATAAAGTCACTGCGATTCTCCTCCAAGAGACACACGCTACTGACAGTTCCATTCTGAACATTTGCGGCTACACTCTAACTGCACACACCGAAAGTGCTACCCATGGGATTGCCACCTTTGTTAGTAACTCAGCCCAATGGAAACAAATTGTAACCTCACCTGCAGACTCCACCCTGGAATGGGCAACGACCCAAATTGCAGGTGTTCATGTCACCAATGTCTACAAGCCACCCAACCATCGGCTTCAAGCAGACTCTCTACCCACTTATGGTGCACCCTGCATTTACGCTGGTGACTTTAACACTCATAGCATTACCTGGAGTTACAGAAATACCAACCCTGACGGAGCTACCCTAGAGGACTGGGCTTCCAAATCCGGCGTACAACTTTTGCACGACCCCAAGGGACCAGATAGTTTCTACTCTGGAAGGTGGAATACGACTACAAATCCCGACCTTGCTTTTGCAAACATGGACACATCTCTGTTCACCGTATTGTTCTCGACCGCTTTCCGAAGTCCCAACAAAGACCATCACTGATCGCTCAGGAGAGCCTTGCTAAGCCTGTACCAACAAAGCCAGTGAAAAGGTGGAACTTCCGCAAGGCAGACTGGGACCAGTTTTTTTTTTTTTTTTTTTTTTTTGTTTTCAAACAATGTGCAGCTTATTGCAGTAAATTATATTCGCTCATTTTGATAATACAACCTCATTTGCATATTATTTGCAAATTTAATGAGCAACAGGGTGAGCAACCAACAAGTTCAAAACAGCTTATAATTTATTTCCAAGTAATTATACAAGTTATGTGCTGTGATTTTGGATATTTGGTCAGTATACTACCACTTGCATTATTCTGCCCCGTCTTTGAGTTTGAAACTGTCTGGTTCAATATCCCATAGTTAATATAGACAAGCAACTCCGTAATACATAACCAATGAACAATGTCTACAAGCCACCTAACCATCGGCTTCAAGCAGACTCTCTACCCACTTATGGTGCACCCTGCATTTACGCTGGTGACTTTAACACTCATAGCATTACCTGGGGTTACAGAAATACCAACCCTGACGGAGCTACCCTAGAGGACTGGGCTTCCAAATCCGGCGTACAACTTTTGCACGACCCCAAGGGACCAGATAGTTTCTACTCTGGAAGGTGGAATACGACTACAAATCCCGACCTTGCTTTTGCAAACATGGACACATCTCTGTTCACCGTATTGTTCTCGACCGCTTTCCGAAGTCCCAACAAAGACCATCACTGATCGCTCAGGAGAGCCTTGCTAAGCCTGTACCAACAAAGCCAGTGAAAAGGTGGAACTTCCGCAAGGCAGACTGGGACCAGTTTAAGAACCTGGTGGATTCAGAAGTGCCCAACCTCCCGACACCAACCTCCTCCAACCTGGACAATTCTTTATCTGCACTGTGTAAACTCTTTACTAATATAGCAAAGAAGACCATCCCACGTGGCTGTCGTCGCAGTTATATTCCATCCTGGGATAAGGAATGTGATACTCTTTACAATGATTTCCTGAATTCTGAACCCGGGGAAGAAGCGTCATCCAAGGCTCAATCTGACAAACTGCTTGGACAGGAAACGCCGTGAGCGCTGGGAGGAGACGGTCCAAGGAATCGACTTCACTCACTCCAGCAGGAAGGCCTGGAGGACTATAAACCGCCTCACCGGCAGAATTTCCAAACCATCGAAATGTCCAGTGACTGCCAACTCAATTGCTGAGCAACTCCTCGCAAATGGTCGTTTCAAGAACATTGATAAGGATCACACTCGCTCTGTCAAAAAAGACATCACCAAACTTCGTCGAGCCCCGGCGTGGACGGGTCACTGCACTTTCAACATCCTTACCTCTCACCTCTGCTATCAGCTAACTAAAGGCCCAGGGGCCTGATAACATATCAGCGGAGTTCCTGATGCAATGCGGCCCACGATCTCTAGAATGGCTCCAGGAGTTCTACACATGTTGCCTTACCAACCAGTCCTTACCCAAGATCTGGAGGAGGGTTACTATCATCGCACTCCCCAAACCAAACAAGCCTGTCGACAACCCTAAGACCTACCGCCCAATATCACTACTGTGTGTCTCCTTCAAACTCCTTGAGAGGATAATCCTGGCCCGGCTGGAGCCCGTCGTCGAACCCCATCTGCCTGACGAACAAGCAGGATTTCGCCGTGGCCGGAGCGCTGTCCATCAGATTGTAAAACTCACAAATGATATTGAGGAAAGCTTTGAAAAGCGTCGTAAGGCAGGCGTCATCTTGGTGGACCTTACTGCAGCATACGACACCGTGTGTCATCAGGGCCTGACACTCAAGCTTCTCAAGACCATCCCGGATCGTCACCTTGTACAATTCATATGTAACATGCTTGCAAACCGTAGCTTTATTCTCAAGACCAGTGACGGGCAGAGTAGTCGTCTGCGTCGCCTGAGGAAGGGAGTACCACAAGGATCTGTTCTGGCTCCCATGCTGTTCAACTTGTATATCAGCGATGTACCTAAAACAACATCTAGACAATATGGCTACGCCGACGATTTTGCCCTTCTCCACTCGGACAGCAGCTGGACAGAAGTAGAAAGTACACTGACTGCAGATATGGCCATACTTGCAGCATATCTCAAGAACTGGAGACTGAAGCTGAGCGAAGCCAAGACCACCGCTACAGCCTTCCGCCTCAACACCAAAGAGGCTCATCGCCAGCTTCAAATCACCCTCAACGGAGCGCCTCTGCCATACAATCCTACGCCAACCTATCTGGGAGTGAAGCTTGACCGGCAGCTTACTTACCGGCAGCACCTCGAGTCCGTATGCGCCAAGGTATCTTCGAGGAATAACCTCCTGTGCCGACTTGCTGGATCCTCATGGGATGCCAGCCCAACGACTCTACGCACCACCGCCTTGGCTCTGGTCTACAGCGCTGCTGAATATGCCGCTCCAGCATAGTGCAACAGCTCTAACAGAAAGAAACTGGACACAGTTCTCAACGAGACCTTGAGAACCATTACTGGTTGCCTCCGTCCTACTCCATCTGAGTTTCTACCAGTGCTTTCAGGCATTGCACCTGCAGTGCTTCGGAGAGAACACCACACGCACAAACTAGTGAATAAGGCTCTGCTGGATAACAAGCACCTGCTGCATAACACTGTCAAAGAATCACGCCAGCTCGGCAGACAGAGACTGTGCTCTCGTCGACCTTTCTGTCGACACGCTGCTAAACTCTCCAAATCCTCATTCAACATCTTACAGACATGGAATACTGCCTGGCTAGATACTTCAAAGCCAGACCAATCCACTATTACACCTATGACAGAACTACTACCTGGTAGCAATCTTCCACGCAAGGAATGGGTCACCTTAAACCGGATTCGCACAGGAGTCGGTCGCTTCAACAGCAATATGCACCGATGGGGGCTGCGGCAATCGCCAACCTGCCAATGTGGTTCTCCATCACAGACTGCGGATAACATTCTCAATGAGTGCCTTACCTTTAGTCCACCGGTGGACATAAACCTCTCAAACCCCAATCAATCAACAGTGAGCTGGCTCCACCGTTTACAACATATTTAGCTGCTGCCTCATACGCAAGAAGAAGAAGACACATATACATGTAGAGTGGTTCGATTTAGTTGAAAGGTATCTCAAATGATTCGTCTCATCATAAGGAATCGGAAAATATAGTTTAGCATAATGTTCAGACACAGAGATATGGGTGAAAATGTGATAAAGGTCATTGAACTTTTGATTGGTTATTATTGTACAGAGGACACACTTTCAAAATCCATGGACCTTGACACAATTGGTGTCAAGTTGTTGGTATGAGCATGAGTAATCCAGAAAAGTATAGTTTGCAATATCTAGGATGTTTAGTTAGGTGGTAAAATTCGGTGTAAAGTTACCCTCTTGTCAAATTTGCTTTGTTTTGTATGGGAATTGGGGACTACTCGTCTCTTTCCTAATATAAAAAAATATACCAAAACGGGAGATCCTAATCATGGGAAACTGTACATTTCCAGATTGCTCATGCTCATACAAACAATTTGACACCAATTTTTGTCAAGATTGAAGCATTTTGAAACTTTGGCCCTGTACAATGACCAAATAACAGTTCAATGACCTCTAGCACATTTTCACCCACATCTCTGTAACTAAACATCACAGATATCCTAAACTACATACACTGTTGCTCATAAAGTTGAAAGTTGAGTCCCACTACCCAGGTGAAGTGAATCCATGCATAATTTTGAATTATGTAACAATGCCTTTTGTTGGGAACTATAAAGGTCAGACGTGTGTTATTTGCTCCTTTTCCCTGTTCCAAGCCTGTATGCAACAAACCCACGTTTTTCTGATTTGGTTGTTACCTTTAGAACAAAAACTGACAGAGAGGTTCCCTAGGCTATGCCTCGTCCAATCATTGGACTCCAATGACATTGTCAATACGCCGAAGAGTGCTTGCACTCCGACCTGAAGGGTACAAACAAGTCGCTGATTTCCTCGGGATATCGCAGAGTACGGTCTGTAAAATTCTCAGACATCATCGAGAGGTGGATCATTTGAGGCCACGAAAATCTCCAGGACGACCACGATTGACTACCAGACGAGATGATCGCCGACTGCTTAATTTATGCCGTTGAGCCCGGAAAATGCCAACGAGCCGTCTACGCCGTTTGTGGAGAAGGCACTGTGGAATCAACGTTTCCCGCCAAACTGTAATCAGAGATTGCTTTAACATGGTTATTGAGCAAGACGAATGACCAAGGGTCCACGTCTAACCCTTCAACAAGAGTTGCTCGACTTCGCTGGGCTACGGAGCACATACAGAAGATTATAGCTCGGACACTGGCGAAATGTTGTCTTTATGGAAGAGAGCCGCTAATCCTTGACCATCAAGATGGAAGACAAAGAGATGACTGTATTCAGGAATCGACTCAAGGTGGTGGCGGCTCAGTGATGGTATGGACCGGTATTCGTTATGGAGGAAAACGTCACTGCTGGTGCCAAATGGAAACATGAACGCCACGCCGCACAGGTAGTGAGACAATTTCTTGAGGCAGAGGGGTGGGGCAGATACCATGGCCTGCTTGCTCCCCTGAAAGAACCCTATCGATGCCTTGGATGCCTTAGGCCGAGCCATCAACGACAGGGGCAATCTTCCTCAAACTCTACACGATTTAGCTCAGGTTCTGATCAATGAGTTGGACGCTCTGCCCATTGACATTATAAACAACCATGTGGACAGTATACCGTGACGTCTTGACGCACGGATTCATGCTAGGGGTGGCCAAACTCGATATTAGTGACTGATTGACATTTAAAACAGTACCATCTGCTGCAGGCTAATGACACATTTAGTAAAGGGTTCATTGTGGACAAAGTTCATGGTGATATGTTTGGAAGAGACTAATCAATCAAGTAGTGTGGCGATATATACCCTAGATATCATGAATAACTCACACTGTAAGAATCATTCCATAAAAAGTGGTAAAAAAGATTTTATTCCAACTTTATGAGTAACATTGTATTTTCTGATTCCTTATAATAAGACGAAAATCGAACCACTTTATATGACTGATCTGTTTAGATTCAAGATGGCCGCCAAAAGGACCCCGTGGGACAATATTTGATTTTGGTAACATCAAAATTCTTTAAGGATATGTCCTAAAGATTCTACAAATCATGTTAGAATTTAGTTTTTAGGGGGTGCATGGGAACCCATTTAATCTGCTAGACTATATTAACTACATCTAATTAGATTCATTTAGCTTAATATTATTTTTACTTGAAGTATATATCAAATAGTGAGATGGGCATGTGTTCAGAACGAGTGGAAATGGAACTAAATAGAAAATAACCCTGGTTTCATAAAACACATTTAGTTGCTATATAACCTTTAGAAAATCTAGGCGAATCAATTTACTTTTAAAATCATGTTCTTAAATATAAGTAAATGCTTGACTTATTAAAAACAAACATTGCCATTGTTACAATATTATTTGTTTTATTATCTACAGTTTAATTTTGTCATAGGATTGCACAGCCACGAATCCAAAGGTATATTCAAATCAAATCGGTCGCTATCATCTTATAGAGGTTTTTAAATATTATTCACTGTTTCATTTACTTAAAGAAAATATTTATAATCTTAGGCTTCTCTCCACTTTTTGAACAATAGGAAGATTGAATTGGACCCGCAAGTAATTATCTAATGTGTTATTAAAGGGCGATGGGTATAAATGTTTTCATGACTACTCATATCTAAAGGTTAAATACAATACTTAAACCCGTTAACAAACATCAATGGTAAATATATTGTCGTCTGGAACAGTAATTGCTTTGATAAAGACTTTCATGTTAGCCATGCGATTAAACACCATCCAATGTTTATAGTGTATAGACTGTTCTGGAAATGATATCTGCTTACAAAATACCGATAAACCTTGTGTATTTGTATATAAACAATAGTCAGATGAATTGGTGTTTCATGAAAAAAAAACATAGTTATCAAAGATGAATTCGTATTTGGTACGTCTATCACGTATACATGTAGAGTATAATCTTTGTTTTATATTTCCCAAACATACTACAATCACATAGTCACACAAGTCACATTCAAACAGCAAATTGACAAGTAATTAGATTATTTCTGTGTGGTATTATTCATCGTGTGTTCCAAAATGGAAGCATTCTTGAATTACTTCACCGTCGTCTTGCTAGCTAAAGAAGTCTTTATTTGCTCTTGAGGGGCCAAATTGGCGGGTAAGGAGGCTTTTTTGAGTCAATCCACTTAGAAATCAAGTATTTTGTAGGAGTTAACCCATTTTCTATCAGAGACGACGTCGATTTCCATCCCCCCATAGTCGACTTTTTTCATTGTTGGAGGAAGTGTCTCAGACAAATCAATTAGTTATTTGTCATTTTGTAGGAATTAATATTTTCTCGTTAAATAATGGATAAATATAATAGTTTCAAATACAAATGGATTCATTAAGTGACATTGTATCGGAACATATGTGACTTATAAATTATATAAAAGTCTAACAAGAATAGCCTTTTTTATTGCTATTACTATTTCCATTATTTTCATAATTATGATGACTACGACGATGATGATACATTATGTGATGATGATGTTGTTGTTGTTGTCTGTATTCCAAAAAGTACTTGGCTATTTAATTCATATAATTGAATATTAAAGGTCCATGGCCCGATCGCTAATAGCCTCGTCCCCAGAAGCCCCAGATTTTACCGGAATTGGCTAACATTTTGATATCAGAAGAAAGCTACTAATAATAATAATAACTGGATTTGTATAGCGCCTAATTGCCAAAGGAAAAGAGAAACAGAAGCAAAAAGATGGAGTGAAACCAAACAGCAACTATATTTTGGAAAAGAGATGAGTTTTGAGAGCCTTTGTGAAAGAAGCCTTAGTGGAAGCATTCTTGATGGAGTAGGGTAGCGCATTCCACAGCCTGGGCCCAACAATAGAAAAAGCCCTATCACCAGCCTGCTTATGAGATTTCTGAACCACAAGACAGTGTGCACTTGAGGAGCGGAGGGAATAGGTAGATTTCCTGAGATTGAACAGAATAGAGAGGTAACCAGGTGATGAATTTCTCAGTGATTTGTAGACATGCACCAGCGTACGAAATTGAATGCGTTGGGAAACCGGTAACCAATGTAGTTCATGAAGTAGGGGAGATGTAAGAGTATGTTTTGGCTTCTTGAAGATCAGTCTAGCACATTTGTTTTGCAGACGTTGGAGGCGTGTGAGATTTTTCTTGGAAACACCATTTAGGATAGAACAGCAGTTGTCCAGCCTTGACAGAATTAGAGCACGAACAGCATTGTGACAAGCATTGAAATCCACAAAATATCTTCTTATCCGAATGAGGATTGAGGATTCTGCCACGTGAGAGACCTACAAAAGATGAGTAGTAATGTGATCTGACATTGTCAAGAAGCGGTCAAAAAGACACCCAAGTTTTTAACCCAGGTAGTGGAAGGGATTTCCAGGCCATCCAACTGAAAGCCATGATGTGGAAGGCCCGTCAATTAAGTGAAGGAGAGAGATAATGAAGAATCAGTTTTGTCCTGGTCATCATAAGTTTGTTGGAATCATCCAAGATTTTAACTCCTTACACAGCAGAAAGCTTAAAAAGAGCAAAAACAGATCACCAGGGCAGCGGATCAAAAAAAAAAAAAATTTCTTTCCATTTATCTTGTGCAATCGTTTATAGCCACAGGAAAAGTTGGTTTTGAAGTTATGCGGGAAAATGTGCCCCATATTGGCTTACAAAATCACGTTTTTAGCTCTCGCAAAACGGATTTAAATATCGGCGCCGCAAAACTTCACAGATGGGGTTTTGGAGTGAAGACCAATCTATCAAGATGAAAACTTCACATCCTTAAATCGGACCATCCCTTTAACAAAGGGCTATACCTGTATCCTGTTAAGATTTGTTATTGATACCGAAAATTCGTATTTTTCTTATTTACTGCAGTAAAATTGGCCCAGGATTTTTTTTCACTTTTATGGACAAAACGTCTCTAAATGTGGTCGACCACATTTATTATTAACATAGACCGTTCTATGGATTTTGTCTGTCTTCATCTACTGTCCAAACACATTTCACTCAAAATTTGTAATCAGATGCTTTTGGTAACATGCCTCCTTGAAAGGGAATAAAACATCATTATTTGAGAACTCAGACCATGATCTGGTAACCCACCTTTAAATGTCATTGTTCTCATAGCATGTTGTAAATCCCTTATCTTAGTAGTGCCAACATGACTGCTGTAAAAAATGCTGTAAATCCCTAATAAGTGTGCCATGAAGATCTTATGAAACTGAAAGCCTGATCTTAACACAGATAATAATAGAATGCACTTGGTGTCTTAGTGCTGAATGTCTTAATTCAAAGGTCACTTAACGTTTTCAGCGGAGATCCTCAGTGAGTCTAGCTTATTGAACTATAATCTGTTGATATAATCTGTCAAATAGCGGTAACATTTTGGTCGCATTTTAGTAGCTGGATTAAACAAAAAAATGCTACAAGTTACGATTTTCAAATGACACCCCGTTTAATCCTTTTTGGAACAAAAACAGATTTAATTTTTACATTGATAACGGTCATAGCTAAATTTCATATGTACAGGTCAAAAATTTTAAGAACTTTATCGAGTATTGATGCTGTAAAACATGAAATAAAATATTATTACAACGTTAGTAAATACCGGGCTGTTTGTTATGGTAATCTACCCAATTTCGTAAATAAGTGGCAAGTCTGGCGTAACTTACTTGTACATTGATATTAATAGATGACTTATCGGTAAGAATGAGTGAGCTCTATGTATATTTGTTCAAAGTGTATTTTGGTTTAATGTAGTAGACTGAGTTCATGTAAAACATTATGTACTTTGAGCCACATGTGGTAGATCTTATGTCTGTCAAATAAAAAAATAATCTGTGATTGTGTGCAATGTGTTGCGTGGCAGAATGTCTAAATGCGGTGAATGGGTTTAGTCGGGTGTTAAAAAAATTAGCTGATCAAAGTGACTTTTGTATAAGAAGAGCCCACAAAACATTGCCATAATTGAAAAGAATAATGAGCCCCTTTTGACAGAAAAGACTATTAAATTAAAATATATATGACTCGGTTTTTAGATTTATGCTGCTCTGGGATTGATTAGAGTGGACTTTATCGAGATAGCACTTTTTTATGCTAAAGACGGCTTAAAGCGATTTATTGGTATAAATCTATGCACATATAATGAAATATCCCTAAATAAAACGTACCAGATGGTTTTCAGGCCATTGGAGTATTCCTGCGAAAAAAATTCAGATTTATTCCGACAATATACACAACCTTCAACGATCATGGTAGTTTATTCCGTGTGGTTATATTTTACACGCAGCATGCAATACCGAACAGAAGCCAGCGAAAATATAGCCCATACGCGCATATATCACGTGCAAAGTTTGACCACAAGCCTAATCCTTTTGTGAACTCGTTGAGCACACAAAGGATAAGAGAGAAGTTCGTTAGAATTTTTTATTGCAAGAAAACTACACCTTTTAAAACCTCAGTGATATGAGAAAAATTTTAAGAGGGGGTTTTAAATCATTATGGAGATTAACAAAGTTTTAGTGGGCATAAACACTACCAATCCATGAAAAAACGTGGACATTTGAAAAGGGGGCGCGGCGTAATTTTAGTTTTATTGCAGTGCCCTGTAACCACTGATCGTATACAATGGTGGCTACACAACAGTAATTGTATATTTGCTGGGACTGAGCAACGGGCGGCATCTTGGTCACTGAACACAATACCATTCCAGAGGCACCACCTGTTTAACAGATGTTGTATCCCGGGTGCACGTTTTAGAAGAAATGCCATACCATACACGCAATACAATGAGCTCAATGAATTGGCTGGATTCTGTAGTCTGTATGGCGTTTATCCACATTTCAAATGGG
The DNA here is from genome assembly GCA_023653785.1 of Ophioderma brevispina. NCBI lineage: Eukaryota > Metazoa > Echinodermata > Ophiuroidea > Amphilepidida > Ophiodermatidae > Ophioderma > Ophioderma brevispina. The sequence goes on along the minus strand of JAMKCH010013738.1, from coordinate 40,765 downwards.
AAAAATTTTGTATATATAATGACCGGCTCAACCACCTGCTGGGCTCTTTTTGGATGACCAACATGGCTATCAGTGCCTTCAATTAAGAAGCCCAGGTTTCCAATATAGAGATCAGTGTTCGAAACCCACTAATGTGCGGTTCAGCAATCTACGTACTTTTCAATGTACCGAGCAGCGCTGCTTTGTATGATGCAGAGGTTCCTAATTTTATTTTAAAAAACTAATTTCTCAAGGAAATCCGGTTTTGATATAAAATTAGGGCAACAAATGATAGCTCATTTTTGATAAATTTATATATTTTAAAGGGGAAAACGTTAAATTAAAGCTGTGTTTTAATTCCAATGTAAAAAATAAACGCGATAGTCTTTCCTACAGGCCAGAAAGGACTAAACCACCGATCATCTTTCAATTGGTGTGAAGGACTAAACATGGCTTGTGCAAACGATAGCGTAAATAATAACGTGGCGGCTTCCTTAAATAGTAAATGCTTCGAAAGTTAAGCGTGAAAATGATGTTTTCTTCGCAAGGAATACTCCAATGACCATGCAACCCATCTGGCACGTCATATTTAGGGATATTCATTATATATGTGCCGATAGATTTATACCAATAAATCCTTTAAGACCTGCCCGTACCGGAGGAAGGACAAATGTTGTTCGATACTAAATTATTGATTTAGAGTTGTGCGTTTGCGGCCTTAACGTAAGTCAATGGGCCAAGACGGAAATTTAGGGATATTTGCCTGATGAAGTGCATTTTTTCTGTTCGAGAACCAAAATTTGGTATGAGAGGGAAGATAATCAATTTTTAAGTAAAAAATCTAGGCGAACCAAATGGTTCCCCGAGAGGATTTGAATAAAAAGCCTTTATTTTTCTAGTTTCGCGGGTTTTCAAAAATCCCCAACGGTCTGGATCAGCTTTGAATTATACAGTTTGAAAGTCCTTATGCATATTTAAGAGACGCGCGAGTATTTTACGTTCGTCACACTTAGCGAGTGAAAACAACAACAACCGATGCCACATGCTATCACTCGGACTCAAATATCTCTTTTATGAGCAAAATTAACAGGGGTCATCGGGAGACTTTTTGTGCATTAGGAATGCAGGAATCTTTTTAGATGCATGGTTTCTTCCATCGATTGGTTTTTCGTATAATTTTGCAGAAAAAAATCGGCCGATCAGACAATGGAACACTGGGGAAATGCAACACTGATAACATAACGCGTGACGCACAGATTGTCTTTGCTGATGATCCTGACCGGTCTGTGCTGGCAATAGCAGACACCAGATTGTCCTTGCTGATAATCCTGACTGGTCTGTGCTGGCAATAGCAGACACCAGATTGTCCTTGCTGATAATCCTGACCAGTCTGTGCTGGCAATAGCAGACACCAGATTGTCCTTGCTTATAATCCTGACCGGTACCGGTCTGTACTGGCAATAGCAGACACCAGATTGTCCTTGCTTATAATCCTGACCGGTACCGGTCTGTGCTGGCAATAGCAGACACCAGATTGTCCTTGCTGATAATCCTGACCAGTCTGTGCTGGCAATAGCAGACAGCAGTTTGTTCTTGCTGATAATCCTGACCGGTACCGGTCTGTACTGGCAATAGCAGACACCAGATTGTCCTTGCTTATAATACTGACCGGTACCGGTCTGTGCTGGCAATAGCAGACACCAGATTATCTTTGCTGATTATCCTGACCAGTCTGTGCTGACTAAAGCAAATAGCAGATTGTCCTTGCTGATAATCCTGACCGGTCTGTGCTAGCAATATCAGACAGCAGATTACACTTCATAAAGTAACTCTTAAGGTAGAATAAGAGTTTGCATGATATCATAAGTGACCTTGAAGTAGATGTTGAAATCTGAAATACAAATGAGGCATTCTGCATGAAAAAAGAATACACTACTGTTCACTTGCAGTAACCCATTTGAAGAGAGTCAACCTAAGTATATGACGTAACACAACGTGGGTGAAGTTATCACACAATTTCAGGTGAAGGTTGGAAGAAGCTGTACTTCATATCATACCAGCAACAGAAACAATCTTAAAACTTGCAACGTTTGTAATGCTGAGAAGAAGCTGATTACAAACATTTTAAATGAGTTGTACATTGCCCAAAAGTGGCACAAAAGTGATTGCAACTAACTGCAGTTAATTGAGTGTATCTCAAGATTGAACAAAGTAAATGATAATGAAAGAAAGAGCATTAGAGAGCATGATTCTTGCACTTTAAATTGATGTCAGTCTTAAGCAGAAAAATCGGCCGATCAGACAATGGAACACTGGGGAAATGCAACACTGATAACATAACGCGTGACGCACAGATTGTCTTTGCTGATGATCCTGACCGGTCTGTGCTGGCAATAACAGACACCAGATTGTCTTTGCTGATAATCCTGACTGGTCTGTGCTGGCAATAGCAGACACCAGATTGTCCTTGCTGATAATCCTGACCAGTCTGTGCTGGCAATAGCAGACACCAGATTGTCCTTGCTGATAATCCTGACCAGTCTGTGCTGACTAAAGCAAATAGCAGATTGTCCTTGCTGATAATCCTGACCGGTCTGTGCTAGCAATATCAGACAGCAGATTGTCCTTGAATGTTTGAGCGAACATATCTTGACGATGATATGTTGATTATTCCCTCAGTGCCCGACTGGAATATTTTATGTCGTTATTGCATATGACGTGGTTAAGGAGGAATGAAGATCTAAAACCCGAGATTATACTGATTATCTGCTTGTAGGTAAACACTTGCCAAAAGTGCAGTTCACAATCACTTCTGATTTTTCGAGAAAGTGGCTGTTGTGCTCTTTAGCACTTTAGGTGGACGGTAGCATGATTGTATGGCAATAGGTTTCGTTTGGGGGAGTAGAAGTTCGACGCAACCAACATCGGAATGTTTGTTTTTCTATGTCGGGCCCAGAGTTGTAATAAATAATGTCGTCATAACAAACACACAGGCGCTATTATTAGGCTATCATTATCTGATAATGCTACATTCGTCAATGTTAATATCTGCATCGGTAACCGAATCGTTAAGCCATGTTTCTAATAAAGCTATAACGGTGGGTTGAATGCTCTCATCGAAGATTTGTATTTCAAAATGTTTAAGTTTGAGAGAAAGAGAGCTCATAGGGTGTAGGAATATGAACGTGATTGTTGTTTGCCATGTCAGCCAAGTTCATCTTACGCATATCAATAATTGATTCAGCAAATGGTAGTGAAAGAAGTGAGTATTGCAAAATTTAATCGTAGCTGTCATCAGATAGTGTTGCCGTGCATCTCCAATTTTTTAAATCTTTCACAAATTATTCTCTCCGAAAAATCAGGTTTTTGTATTGGATATTGAGTCTGCCATAGACTCCTGCTACTGACTCCTTTGCTGCAATGATTGGCGTGTTAGACGGGGCATGGATCGGTAAACATTGCCAGCTAAAATAAGGAGAACTAACTGTCTGGAAAGTAAATGACTGTTCTAGCATTTGTAATTATTATGGTTATGTTCCATTCTGGAGAACGACACGGTATATGGTTAATAGACCGTATTCAATAGCCAGCCATGTTGCTGGACAAGATAGACGCATTCCAGTACTACAATACATTCACCTGTCAATGATCCCTGTGCAATCGCTAAACATGGATCGATTGACAGCTTAATGTATTGTAGTCCTGGAATGTATGCATCTTGTCCACCAACATGTCTGGTGGCTGACGTCATATTGAATACGGTCTATAAGAGCAACTTATAGCCCATGGATCAAAGGAAATTTAATTTTGATTACGACGAAGTAAAAACTTTTTTCCCACCATAAATACTAATAAATATTATAGTCAACATTTATTGGGCATGTCAATCGTAAAGTTTGCACATTTTCTTCAAAATTTAAAATGTCAAGGTTGGTTAAATAAGCTGTAATGGATGAACGAAAGTATGGTAGCAAGGACGTAACGTCATTTGGTGAAATGAGTAAAGTTGTGGGGTTTGGTGTGGGAATGTGGAGGTGTTTTTAGTTAGTGTGCGTGTGTGTTTGAGTGTGTGTGTGTGTATATATCTGTGTGCGTATGTGTGTGTGTGTGTGCGCCTGCGTGTGAGTATGTGTATGTATATTTAAATGTCTTTGTTGAGTTTAGGTTGAGATATATTTGCTCATTGGGAGCTTTCTTGTGTATGGTTCGCGTTGTGTATAATGTATATGTATATAATATATCAGTGTTATACAGCCTCAAAAATTGGTAAATCAGAAAATACCATTTTTCATCATGATATTCTGAAGACACTTTAATAAATCAAATGCTACCTTAAGGAAGTGAAAACACGCTTTTACATGCTTTTGTTCCATCCCATTTGCTCTAGGCAATCTAGAGATATGTCCATTTTGTGTCACTTTTCTTTATGCGTTTCAATGGCAAACACATCTATTATGCAAAACAAAACTGTTTTCTAAATGGATTCCGAATTCAAGAGCTTTCAAGAAAGGGATTACACTTCATAAAGTAACTCTTAAAGGTAGAATAAGAGTTTGCATGATATCATAAGTGACCTTGAAATACAAATGAGGCATTCTGCATGAAAAAAGAATACACTACTGTTCACTTGCAGTAACCCATTTGAAGAGAGTCAACCTAAGTATATGACGTAACACAACGTGGGTGAAGTTATCACACAATTTCAGGTGAAGGTTGGAAGAAGCTGTACTTCATATCATACCAGCAACAGAAACAATCTTAAAACTTGCAACGTTTGTAATGCTGAGAAGAAGCTGATTACAAACATTTTAAATGAGTTGTACATTGCCCAAAAGTGGCACAAAAGTGATTGCAACTAACTGCAGTTAATTGAGTGTATCTCAAGATTGAACAAAGTAAATGATAATGAAAGAAAGAGCATTAGAGAGTATGGTTCTTGCACTTTAAATTGATGTCAGTCTTAAGTAGTTTAATCACCGATTTCATTTTTAAACAAGGAATCCTGTGATTGCACTATTTTTTGAGACAGGCTGTACTCTTAGTTTTCTCAAGAGAGATCAAAGTTGCATTAAAACCACCCTAGTAACGAAAAGTTTAAACTTGCAAATACACATCAGGCAACTGGCTCGATTGGCTGGGCTTCCATGTAACAAACCGTAGACTATAACAGAGGTCTCGGCCCACTGATGGGCAATCTGGGCTTTCCTAAATTGCTTCGAACCTTCTTTCAAGTGGCGTACCGAGGCAGTCGATCCAAAGGGGGCAAAATTCCCGAGTCGCCCATGAAGAAGAGGGAAGAAAATGCCTATTTTGGTCCACATCGTCCCGCTTTTTCGAGCCAGAGGGGGAAACTTGCCCCCCCGTCCTCGGTCGGTACGCCACTGCTTCTTTCCTCGTTGTGGACAATGATGACCTGGCCCTTTACGATGGAAACTGGTGAGGTCTATGGCTAACTCGAACTATGCCTGTGTTTTGTGGCATAGCTCCGTTTTACGGAGTATTTCCCCTGGGTAAGCACCTGATCAATTTACATGAAAAAATTATCTTAACAAATTATCAACATGCATATTACGAAGAACAAGTAGGTACACACATTGGCCAAAGGTTTGCAACAATTAATATTGAAATTGCCCCAGCAGTTCTTGATTACACATGATGTAATTAATGTCAATGTTATGTTTTTCAAATGCATGTCATTCCTCAGAATCAGCGAGTGTGAAAAAGTTTTGATTTGATTGTCAAGTGTCATAAATATGACGGATAAAGAGAGCTGAAGAACAATAACTTGGCGATTGTACTCCAGTAGGAAAAGACACAAGAAAGGCAAAATGGCAAAAAGAGCCGATATATGAATTTTACGGGTTTGTTAGGGTGTACTGTAAATGTATACCGGAGAAATCGGAGTGGTTGTATGGACTGCAAATGATATCACCAATGGAAGATGATATGGTATATAATACACTGTTGCTCATAAAGTTGGAATAATTTTTTAGACCCAATCTTAAAACGTATTTCTTTTTAAACGCCTCAGTAATCATATTGGAGTATGTAAATGATTACATTATGAGTCCACACTACCCAGGTGAAGTGAATCAATGCATAATTTTGAATTACGTTACAATCAATGCTTTTTGTTGGGAGGTATAAAATGCCAGACGTGTGTTGTTTGTTCCTTTTCCCTGCTCCAAGCCTGTGTACAAGGGGCCCAGTTTTTCAGAGTTGGTTGTTACCTTAACAACAAAAATTGACACAAAGGTTCCCTAGGCTAGTCCTCGTCCAACAGGCATTGTCAATACGCCAAAGAGTGCTTGCACTCCGACGGGAAGGGTAAACAAGCCAAAGTCGCTGATTTCCTCGGGATATCGCAGAGTACGGTCTGTAAAATCTTCTGACATCATCGAAAGGTGGGTCATTTGAGGCCACGAAAATCTTCAGGACGACCACGATTGACTACCAGAAAATGCAAACGAGCCGTCTTCGTCATTTGCGGAGAAGACACTATGGAATCAACGTTTCCCGCCAAACTTTAAATCAGAGATTGCTTCAACATGGTTAAAGAGCAATACGCATGACCAAATGTCTACACCTAACCGTTCACAGAAGACTACAACCCGGACACTGGCGAAATGTTGTGTTTGTGGACGAGATCCGCTACATCCTTGACCATCAAGATGGAAGACAAAGGGTTCGTCGAATATGGTGAGAACCTCCGAGATGACTGTATTCAGGAATCGACTCAAGATGGGTGCGGCTCAGTGATGGTATGGGCCGGTGTGAAAGTAATCATAGTCCGGCAGGTATCATAGTCCGGGCTCCATAGACGACAACGGAATAAAGCGTGAAACTAATGTTGCGTGAAGAGCCAACTGAATCGATTGCCCTATTGTTCACCATCGTTCCCGGACCGTGAGCACGGAGGACTATATCTCCTGCCACACCGGTATTCAATATGGAGGAAAAAACGTCACTGCTGGTGCCAGATGGAAACATGAACGCCGTCGTGTACCTGGACATTCTGGAAAACCACTGTCTGCCACATGCAAGAAGGGTTTATGCAAACAATTTTCGGCTGCAATCTTAAGACGACAACGCCACGCCGCAGGGCCGCTGTAGTGAGACAATTTCTTGAGGCAGAGGGGGGTGGAGCAGATATCATGGCCTGCTTGCTCCCCTGATTTGACCCCTAAAGAGCATGCCTGGGGTGCCTAAGGTCGAGCCATCAATGACAGGGAGATCTTCCTCAAACTCTACAGGAGTTAGCTCAGTCTCTGACCGATGAGTGGGACGCCCTGCCCATTGACACCATAAACAACCTTGTGGACAGTATGCCGCGACGTCTTGATGCACTGATTCATGCCAGGGGTGGCCATACTCGATATTAGTGACTGATTGACATTTAAAACAGTACTACTGAACATTTCGATGCATGAAATCACCCAAAAATGTGTTATCTGTAAAACTGACTGATGTGAGATATTGTAACAAAATCTGCTGTTCAAATACCCCCTTTTGCTTTCTGGCTAAGGACACGGTTCTTATTGTGTTAATTGTGGACTAAGTTCATGGTGATCTGTTCGGAAGAGACTGATCAATCAAGTAGGGTGGCGATATTCACCCTAGATATCATATAACTCACACTGTAAGAATCATTCCTAAAAAGTGGTAAAAGATATTTTATTCCAACTTTATGTGCAACAGTGTATGGTATAACATCAATGCAAGATGGGAGCACGTTCATCACTGCTGGACTGAGATAGAGGTCACGTGACTTGAAACAACCTTTTAATCACACCGTTGACATTATGCTGTTTGTTATGAAATGTGATTTGCATTTCTGATTTTTTACGCCCACAGTCATCCATTGGCGTTTTCTTTATATAACCACTCTAACTTCTTCCTGTAAACATTTATCATGATTATGAAATCATTTTTTTCTGAACCAACTTTAAGTATACAAATTTAAGTCGTATATACAAGTGAAGAAATCATAGCAAAACAAACTATGAAGGTCAATGTTGTTTTATTCTATCATTGTTTGTACCGTGTTCTGGCAAGTAATCAATTTCATCAGAGCGGATGTTTACCTTCCCAATAATCAAACATGTGTAAAGTGAAAAAGTCTCTGACAGCAAAATCAATCGGATTGTTATTGAGTAATTAGTAGATGTTCTCCATGTCTCTTGAAGATATGAAGTCCGTTGTAATTATCCTAACATTTCAACTTAAACTAATAAACGCATTTCTTATCTTAAATCAAAGTACTTCACACTATTATCCCTTCCGCTAGCTAGTAAAAACACCGGTAATTCAGTTTATTATGATTTTGAATATTTTCATAGAGGTCCCATTTAGTAGATTTCGTCTCAAAGTACTTTTTGAACAATTATAAAAAATAGGTATGGAATTTAATACAAAAAAACACCGACAATAATAGGATTCGTTAAGCAAGCCCGTCAAAAAACAGTTTTATTCTGAATCAAACTGTTGCCTTGGCCTATTCCACCGTGAATTACGCTGACCAGTAAGGAGTCACAGCGTACATTCACACACAGTTGATGTCGTTCTGAATGATTGCCAATGAGACTTGTTAGTGGTTGCCTTTTGGCGACCGCCTGTAGAATACCTTCCAATTCGTCTGGCATAGCTTCTGCAAACCTAGAGACCCTCAGACGATCAAACTCGCCAAGAAATGTGATGAACCTGGTTAGGAACTAATCCCCCACCAACACACTTTGAGGAATAGAGAATTCCACGGAACTTTGCTCCAATCCATGACACTGCAGTCACAGTATCCCTATCGATCATCCTGGATCATCCTGGATCAATGATATGAGCAATGGTCATCCTCCCTTTGAACCTAAGGTGGTTTGTGGAGAGCCCATCTGGCAAGCCCAAAGGCTGTGCCCTTGATAGGAAAGCATGGTCAACCTCAACAGACTCAGAACTGGCGTTGGTCGTACAGACTTTCCTTCCCAAGATCGGAGTAGAACCTTCACCAACTGCGATTGTGGAGAGCCACACACCATTTAGCCCATCATTGATGATTGTGAGGTCTACAAGTCCCCAAGAGGAATTCCAGGCCTGATCAACCTGGATGATGAAACTATCAGCTGGCTAAAGACGGATCTTCCACTTTGATTTTGGACTTGCACGAACGAACGAACGATTCTGATCAAATAGCTGAAAATTCAAGAGAACACATACTGTCAGTTATAATATGTCATAACCATACGCGTTGATGATCTCATATTGAATCCCTCGCCAATACAACTTAATCGTCCTCCCGATATGTCGAATCATGTAAAGTTATTGACCATTGGAATATAGGTAACTCGTCCGTCAACAATTAAACTACTGAGAAATTGCTATTTAAATTCTGCACTTCAGTACTTTCAATGAGGCGTAATCTGTAATGCATCTAAAGATATACACCGGCAGATTTCTCACTTTGTGGTAAATTCTCATTAGCTCTCATTGGTAGTCGCTCGTACACACACCTCTGCACCCACAGCCTCGTCTAGGTTCAGCCTGTCATGTGAAAGACCAATATATGGTGCTAATGGACCATAATATTGGGCCGAGCTACCGGGTTCAAACCAGGATAAGCTTGGTCATTTACGTAAGCGTCGATACGCTTTGAGCGCTCAACAAATGTAAACATCTAAAACAAGCCTACACGACTCACTGTCAAATCAGCATATTTACAATGCATTATGGTAACCAGTAAGTTGTTAATTAACGACTTTGTTGTCCGATTTAGAGACCGCGTAATAATATTTACGTTAGGGAGATTGGGGACATTTAGGGGAACCACGATGTATTTCCAAGAAAACTGTAATTCCATGTATGCCAATAAGGAAATCAGGCACATGAACTCTTTTATATCCCCAAAGTCCCTAATGTATTTAATGCCACCTTTTCACAAATCAATCACGGAGCGGACCGCTGCCTTGTTTTTAGGGGAAATTGACCATAGATTTAATTAAGAAAATACCTCCCTTTTTTGCGGTGATCGTCAGGTTGTAGTCATATTCCGAAAGGGCGTTAGGGATATAGTATAATCCGGAAAAAGTGACGAAAAGTGACAGAAGTGAAATACACGTATTGTGGACATCAATCATTCAAATTTCCATGGCAAGCAGAGTAGTGATTCAGAATATATTGATGACGATGGTAACTAAAGTAAGTAAAACGTTCTGAATTTGCTCTTATAGGAACAAATTTAAAGGAGATGTTCTAAAGGTTCCAAATTTATTTACATTTGCATTTGAGTTGGTGCAGGAGACCTACAGAGAACGTTTCAGGGTTAATTGGACAAACAAATAGAAAAGAAAACCAAAACATACGTTTTTAACGTGCATGTTGTCCTTATCGGTCCTATAATAAAGCATGCTTGGTTTTTCTGTCGTGTACAACAAAAGATACTAGATTCTGGCTTATTAACTTCAGGTGTTATTTAAGAAATGCTTTCTAAATATGCAAAACATTAGTTTGGAAAACAGAGTGATTTTTTTTCCTGGCAATGTCCTCGTTTTGGCAATGTCCTCATTCTTCTTTATTTATAAACCATATCATAGTTACCATCTTGGTTTTATCCCTGGCTATGTTGTTACAGGCAGGTCCATTTGTGATCTGTTTGCAAATGAAGGTTTACGATTTGCACATATTTCAGCAGAGGAGCGCCGGGAGCACATACTAGGGAAAATAGATTACGTTTTGTGCTTAATGTGGTATCTCAGACACCATATTCGGGCTCAATAGCTCATAATATTTCATCCTTGTGATTCACGTAGCCTTCCAGATATACGATTAAATTAAAAAGCAAGCCACCAATATACTGTATAAAGGTGTCCTTTATTGATTTTGTTCTGATCTTTACGGTTTGCAAATCAATGCGCTGTTTGGCTAAAGTCGATTCAGCAAACATTTGACTTGTACTAAAAGTGATTGATACAAACGTCACTTTCATCCTACTTCTTCTTCACTTTAAAAGCAAATTGACCGAATAGTGGCAGGCAGCAAATGTTGATTTTGAAAACACACGCTATAATTTGCTCGTGGACGTTTCAGACCTAAATTGGATAAACAAACGACGCCCAGTAAGTACTTATCAAATACATGTACACGATTCATCATCATTATTATGCATTGCAAAAGTAATAGAAATCTAGAACAACCTTGCAATGAAAATATGAGGTATATGGTATATCACAGTAAACGGTTATGCTATAAAACGCCCCGAATAATAGCAATAGATGATTATAATGTACAAAAATGATATGTTAGATCTGCAATTCCTCATCTATAAAATTCACAGCAAAATGCACTGCATCTCTTCGTGCCTTGCTGTTTCTACTATTTCGAGCACATTCGAGCAGCGCATCAACATTTATATGCTTGTGAAAATATTCTTTTTTTCATTCAATACTCTTATTAAGTACATATACCTTTTTACAGTACAAATGTCTTGATCATCTCAAGATTGCTGAGACGCCGATACTCAAATTAAAAATCCCACTTTTTAATAATTATTTATAGGTATTTACTTATATTACTTCATGGTAAAAAAAATCGGAAGCCCAAGGTGCGAGTTAGTGTACTTCTTATTTACAAAAGAATGGTGTGGAAAAGGAACATTATCCTTCTCGTGGCTTCTTGACAATGTCATGTGTTTTATCAATGCAAGCTTGTCCAACTTACAGAGTAGCCCAGGTTATGTCTATTTGTTACAAACCCGGATTGTAGATTTCATTTCAAGTGGAAAGTGTAAGCCCTGGGTCTTGGGACTACGTATATTTGCTGATACAGTGACATTGTTGATTAATGGACAATTTAAAAAGTTATTTTGATCTTTGCTGTATTATTGAAGTCTCTGATCTATTTATATAAGATCAAATTTTATATTATTACAAGGTTGTGTACATACGAAAGGAGTAATTTACTCTTGGTGATATCTGGTGAGATGGAGAAGAAGATCCTTTGCCACATCACGTAATAGAATCATGATGAACATCAAATGCCACCAACACAGATCCTCTCATTTGTTTATTCCACTTTTCCACTGGCATACAACGAGTTGAAAGTCCCTGATATTACATCAGCATATAAACATAAAGTATTGCACATAATACAAACAAGGATAAAATGTTAAAAGTCCAGTGAATGGCTGGAGCAAACAGGTGCCTAGCACCTCTAGAACCACCCCACCAGCAGCCAAAAAAGGGAGGGAGAGGACAGACTATCCAAACAAATTAACCAGGAACATTAAACTAGTCTGATCCGGGACAGCGACAACATGAGGTCCAAGTACAAATGCAGGATGGATCAAAGGATTCGGCAAACTTTGACTTGTAAAATTCAGAAACTTGTTGTTTGAAATAGCGACAGAGTTGGACGATCTGATACTACTTGGAAGTTGGTTCCAAATGGAAACAAATATTCCTCCAACTATCTAAAACCCTTAAGACAACGACATATGTTTTATGAGCAAATCGCAGAAAAAAAAGGTGTGGTTGGAAGTCATATTAGACTGTACTAGCTACTACCTTGATTCTTACTTAACAAATGCACCCTGTAGCTTACTCTGCCGAACGGTGTGTTGATTTAACTAAAGCGAGACCCAATGGCTAATCATATTATTACCAAACAGATTTTTTGCACTGCTAATGATGAACAGTAACAGTAACAATAAAGATAATATACATATATTTGATAGTAAAAACGTTTTTAATAAAATCGCTACCCATATTGCCGCCGAGCAAATCCCCAAGGAGTTTCCGTGGCTAAGTAGACACTTCTTTGCAAATACACGATCGTGTTCAAAATGAGCTTGAAGCAATTGGCAACTTTAAATTGTATAGATTATGATTTGCGACTTAATGAGAGAAGTTCTTGGTAATTCCACAAGGTATGATTATTTGACGGATGACCTGCTTTGTGCGTTAAGTAGAGCTATACATTACTGAATGAAAAAGTGTCAATACTGAAGGGAATTAAAACACGCTTTTTCTCATGTTGAGAACGTGAGATTGGGACAGAGTAATAGCAATAAAACATCAAATCTATTCACTCGACAATATTCATCGAAGTTTGTTGAAACGATTACAGCATAAGTTGAGACCCTTTGTATTCTTCGGCAAATAAGATAAAAAAAATTAATATTCCTAAGGCAGCAATGATTTATAGTAGATTTCAAAATAAGTGCCGACCTCATTAAAAGGTTTAGGTCTGTCCATTCACCGTGAGAGGTAAGAGGAATAATTTTTAATGACAACCGCTAAAAATTTGGTATCTACAATTTGTAAGTAATGTAGCTAGTAAATATAGTGGTCAATTATTGGACCCATTGTCTATAGGGGGTACTCTCCTATTGAAATACACGTAAATATATCACGATTCTCGCTCTTATTTCCACCCCATGTGACAATATTTTCGATGTTTTGCTTGCATGAATATCTTAAACTAAAGTGAAAATTTAATTTAAACGCCTTTTTTGAAGCATTTAGTGAAACATCTGAGAAAAATGCACTTGAACAGCGCCATAACGAATTTTAGCTGCCATTCCTGCCTCCTTACCAGATCCAGCCATTATATCATTCCGACGCCCAGTAGCCATACACATGTGAGTTGGAATATTTTTTTAACAATTTTAGAATATTGGGGTCATATTCTATCCTTTTCATACAAACAAACAAGAGTCATGCAAACCTGGTTCCCTCGGGACGCTGATATATTTCACCAATTTTCACGCTATTTTTTTACCGGGACTATCAAGGATTACACCAAATGCGGAAGGATTTAGTGGTGTTCCCTATACCATATCCACTTCACCTGTTAGTGTTAGTAGTACAATCTCCTCCCAACCACCAAGGGTCTTACCGCGTATACGCAGACGACACTCATAGATTATTTGTGTCCTGTGATGCAAAATTCCACGTGATCCTGACAAAGCAATTTCTAAGGTCCGTTATTGTAATTCTGATCTGGATGGTATTCTTCTAGAAATATAACAAAAGTTAAATAATATATAGATAATGTAACCTGCCATCAATATTCATGCTGATAATTCTTTCTTTCTTCTTGATGTTTGTCGGAATTGACATTAAACAAATTCTCATCAAACTTACATAGGGTGGGTTCGGTCAAGTGGGCATAACTTCAACAACACACTGCTTCCAATCGTATCCCATAATGTATAATACGATGTATCGTTTGAATTTGACAGACAAATTCCAGGGGTGGGGAGTTACTTTTTGGGTGTGTTATATACATTGCGTGAATACATGGCTTGTTTAAACATACATAGATGTATTATAGATCCCAGCTGAAAATTGAAAAAATAATCAGAAAATTTATTAGCTTTATTTGTTAAGATCCATATCATACTTCTTTCGGAAACTAACACTACAGAATTTTATAAATTGAAAAACAAAATCTGAAACTGTTCTTGATATATGTATCTATTCATGAGAACGATTAAGTAAAACAATTCTTCAGTTATTAGTCTAGAAGAAAATGTGCCCATGTGGAATTCTTCAGTTATTAGTGGTTTTGCTGTGCAGGAAAGACATACAGTCTTTAGTGTAGTTGTCAAGAAGAAGATGTGTCCATGTGGAATTAGAAATCTTTTCAACACAGACTACTTCTTGTTGTACGAAACTAGAGTATGGAAAGAAGATGTTTTCGTGTGTATTAAACTTAATCTGGTCCCAATTGGTTTTGATCACATTATTTCCATCCTAATGCAATGAAACTTCCGTATCACACTCTATCCTAATGCAAAATAACTAGCATATCCCACGTCTCGAATAATGATCTTGATTGACTGCCTTTCTTGACATTTTTAAATTGACAATTGTGTATTGAATGGCACGTAATCAGCGGTTATTAGCATCTCAACTACCGAGTAAACTTATAGCCGTAACACATCCAACGATATACTTCACTGCAAATACAGACGCGCAAATCCTCATCTTTTATTCACGCAAATATTTATAAAGCAACACAAACATATTTCAGTATAATATTACCAAAAATGGGAAATATGTTTTCTGAGGGGTAAGCAAACTTAACAAAAAATTATAGGCAACCTATTCCACGTTGAAGAACGCAGTAGACTTGGCAATGATACTAACTACTATATACTACTACTACTATACTGCTGGCTGTTTTCTATGCTACTACTACTAATACGGCTGCTACTGTACTAACTGCTGTGCTGCTGCTTCTGCTGCTTCTGCTACTACTTACTACCACTACTACTACCACCACCACTACTACTACTAATACTTCTACTTAAATACTATACTACTACTACACTACTATACTACTAATGCAGCTTATGCAGATTAGGCATATGCTCTTATGCAGCTTATGCAGATTATGAAGTAAGCAGCTTATGCCACTTATCGCAGGTTATGCAGATTATGCATGATGCCCACTTATGCAAGCGGTTGCACTTAGGCAGGAATATGCAATTATGCAAATTATGCAGAATACGATGCACCTTATGCAGAATATGCACTTATGAGCTTATGCAGATTATGCACGTATGTAGATTATGCAGCTATTCAATTATGCAGATTATGCACGTTATGCAATTATGCGTTTTACACCAGTCGTATAATGAAGGTCGAATCGGGCTCTTTATAGCAAATCCTGTTACATAAGGCTCTCGTACAAAATTCATTAACTGAATAAAGTGCATCATTACCATAAAACGGTATAACAATGGTTAACGTTGAATTTTATACATAACAAAGGTGAAATTGGCTTTAAGATTCTAAGCTGATAATAATAATAACAATAATAGCTTCCACGGGTGTTTACCTTTCTCACATAATATTTATGTCCTTTAGCTTCCTTTATCGCAGCTGTTTGAAAGCTTCATTTATTATGACAAAACCAGAATAAAATAATATGAATAGCGACAAAGTTTTGCCAACTGATTTAGACTATTTCTTGCTCTAGCTATATCCTGTGGACATTTGTGATGCGATCTGGGAAAACCCGCCACATGGTGCAAAATTTATATTTTGAGTTTTGACTATCAATGCAAAGTTTGAACTTTTTACTTCTTTCTTCTATGATACACATATCAAAAGTTATGCCTTATACAATCTGACAAAAAATAAAGTACGACATAATGGATTTTAAGGTATTTTCTTTATTTTTTCAAAACTGTACTGTGCGACATGTGGCGGGTTTTCCCAGATCACATCACAATTTTTACCTAATTGTATTGAAAGCATCACCCAGATCTGTATGGAGATTAGGCAATAGAGGGCAGTATAACATACAGATAATGAACTTTGTAGGTCTAAATCCCTAATGTCTCAAGAGGAAAATCTGACGATCGCCGAAAAAAAGGAGCTGGCGTTATTTTTCTTGTTAGATCTAGGGGCAATTTCCCCCTAAAACAAGACAAGCGTCCCCTCCGTGATTTTTTTCAAAAGTGCATTTAAATGCAGTTAAGGGACTTTTGGGATATGGAAAGATTCTGCATATTGATTTTTTTTTGCTTTTAGGGATAGTCGCTCTTACATGCCCCTATTTATTTTAGTTACCAAAATTGTGTCGCCACTGCCTGTTAAAAAAATAAAAGTGACAATTTGCATAAGGTCACTTATAAAGTCACTCTGCCGATATTATTCCTGCATTAAATATTTACAATTCTGTAACCTTTAATGCATTACCATGTTCCCTGTATATATGTTTTTTCTATCACATTCACAAGAATGATCAGTATGTTCATAGTACACTTAGTGAATTATATTTCGTCTTGCTCTAAATGTATACCTAATTGGTGATATCTTCCACACACACCTACACCCATACCCACTTTCACCGACAACCGAAAACATGTACATAGTGCACCAGTTAATTTATAAAAATAAGTGCCCTGACTTGGACAAAATTGCAACAGAAATGCTTTTTTTTTTCATTTGTATTTGTACAATGTCATAGAACAACATATCAACAAAGTAGAAAAATGGAGGAAGGGGAATGCCTTGAAATCATCGGTCATACGTTGTTTGGGGGTAAAAAATTCAAAGACCAAAATGTTAGTTATGTGATAAGGATTAAATACATGTATACTTTTCCATACTTCCGTCCTCCGGTTATGGAGTTATAGAAGAAAATAGGTCGAATATGTTATACTGTTTCTTAATACAGGGGTCAAACAGAAAAGTTACCTATATTACAACAAAAAAGGGCACTAACTTATTTATTTTCTCACATAGATTAAAAAAGAACACTTTACACTATGTCTGAAAAATCATCACTATGGTAACAAGGTAATTTTATGACGCTGCCATTGTTTCTAATTGACCATGACTTTCTTAAACAGAATATCGTACATATCACAAACTATATCTTTTAAATGACCGAATCCTCGTGACTTGAGGAACAAGTTGATATTCATATATTACTTTCTTAAAAATATGTATTTTGAAACTTTGACCACTGTAGTATGAAAGACAATGGGATATCTATAATCTATACCCTTTAAACATGTTAAATATATTACCATGTTCACTGTATTGATGATTGTTATTTTCTAGTGTAAACGCGCACGAACGACTACTAACAGTTCAAAAGAAATAAACCCCCAGGAATGTGCATTATTCTGGAAATGTTAGGCTCATTAACCTGTTACAAAAATGTAAAATGTACAATGAAATATTACACATTTAATGTGCGATAGCGTTTCATCCAACAGCCTTCTCCTTGAAATGACGCCATTTATTATATTTGATGACGAATAAAAAATGACACTCTCTTGCATTTGGATTTAACAATCGAGAATATCATGTTTTTAAAGATTTAAAAGATTCCTTTCTCATTTTAATTAATTTTCCTAAAATTTACAAATGTTTTTTTGTTTGTTTGTTTGTTTGATTTTAATTTTCTACGAAGTACAGTAAATTAAATGTTGTTAATGCTTTCCAAAACATTTTAAGAAAGGTTACAAAGGTTTTGTGGAAATGGGTTTTTGGGCTTTTGTTTCAGTAATGGTTTGGCCCTCCTTGGTTATCAATCACTTCGGTACATTGTCGGAGGCGCATCCTGTTGATAAGATATCTGATATGGCCTTGGTCAATTCACTTCTAGAGTTCCTTCCACCTGCTGAAGAGTAATGTTTTAAGAAAATTAAGTGAGAAAAGAATCGTTAAAAACAGAAACAAAAAACTAACAAAAACAAACAAACAAACAACACAATTTACACGATTTACAATTTTATATAGATGGATTATTTTTAATTTCTGGTCATCTTTGGGCCTTATATAATTATCTGACCTATAGCTCGGTGTCTAGATAGCCCATTTATCATTGTAATTTAGTGTGAATACAAAGAACCTTCATAGGGATAAAAGGTTTCTGGAACTTAAATATAACGTCTCCCAAAAGTCATTTTACCTTTCCGTATGCATTAAAGCATGAAATGGACAAGTGGCTTTTGGGACACCATGTACGTTTGCTTTGCCTGAGCCTGATAGCATTAAGCTAATATCATTCGTAATGCAAATACAATTTTGCTAATGTTAATAGTTTTTAATACACTTCAGGAAGTTATTAAAAGTGATATTTGTGGTCACAGTATTTGTTATGCTTCAAAGAAAAATAAAGAGAATAAACTTCGGGAAAGAGATATTGTTTGTCTTGAATATTCTTTCACAAATAATCCTTTCCAAGTTATCGCGAGTGTTCTCAAAGCTCGAGTCTTTGTTGCTGACATTAAAAGTTGTGCAAATCATTATACTTTAAGAGGTTATTAAAAGTGGCATTTGTAGTCAGACCATTTGTTATGCTTCAAAGACAATCAAAAGAAAATAAACTTCAGGAATCCATTTTGGACAGAGAGATTGTTTGGTTTGAATATTCCTTTAGTAAAATTACTACTCAAACAATCTAGAGTATTCTCCAAGATAAGTAAAGTAGCTCTAGTCTTTACATGACGAAAGAACTAAGGATACTATATTCTTAGATCAACTTCAGAGCTCGATGGGCAGAACTGGTGAAAATAATATTGCCCGTCAAGATGAATGAAAACCGATATATTGATTTTCTTGAGATAAATGCCAATTACTGTCCTGAGCCTTCATTGACTTGTGCATTAGTGCAGTATGGTGTGTACTCCCGTAGGATTTTCATGCTAAAATTGATTTTGTTGCTGTTTGGGTTTTAATAGGGTCTAGACTGCCAGAAAATGATGAAAAAGAGAAGTCGAGTCAAATTGTGTTCTAATGTACACTAACGCGTTCGTCTCCTTAGAAGGATTAGAAAAGTATATATTTGCCTATGTTCCAACCTTTCGTTAAAGTGGTATCGCCCCATAATGGTTCAAGGTCATCCTGGGCTAAATGCTCAGATGTTGTTGAAAATGGTGTCAAATGATTCCTCTTTTGCCATTTACCGGGTAATTATCCAACCAAATTCCACACACTGTAAGTAGTACATTTTGGATCCTATGAGACAATACGAACAACTTGTCACCAGTTTTAACAAAATCTGACCATCGGGTAAATTTTACCTCAGGATGACCTTGAACCATTATAGGGCTATACCGCTTTAACTAAACGTTGGAACCTAGGCAAATATATATACTTTTTTCTAATCCTTATAAGGAGACGAACACGTTAGTGTACATTAAAACACAACTTGACTCAATTTAAAATTTTCCCTGTACTAACATTGTTCCCCCTTGAAAAGGGGGCAGCAATCTTAAAATTTGAATTCCATCATTTTCTGACAGTAAAGCTCGTAAATATAGTTTGGCCACCCGTTAAATCAGAAAATCACTAATAATTACATAATTTAAATAAATAGGCAATTATCTTACTCTACATGCAAAGACAACGACACATTAAACAGTGACATGCTATACAAGGTACACAAACAGGGCTGCACGAGGCAGGTGAATTGCTAGTATGTTGGCTAAATGGCGGATCCTGACACACACACACACACACACACACACACATGCACAAAGTACATTAGGTAATAAGTAAAATGTATCTGTACAGATTCATAATTGTGAAAGAAGAAAATTCTTGAAATTATTCTTAATAAGTTTAACTGAGTTACATAACCGAATATTTAAATAAATAGAGTTCCATAAAAGAGAACCCTGAGTTTTAATTGTGTTTCTTGCAAGATCTAAAGAAAAATGATACAGTCTAAACAGGTTGGCAGATCTGGTGCGTAGGAATGGATTTGATCAGTTAACTGAAAATAATTATCAAATATACCAGGTATGAGTCTGTTTTTGAATTGGAACATAAAAAGGGCAAGTTGGTGTTTATGGATATCATAAACAGTGAGTGTATTTAATTTCTTGTTATCGGCCCAAATAATATAGACTTAATATTACAATACTGAATAATATGTGGTAGAACCAAACTAGAATAAAGGGAAAATAAAGTTGCGGAGGGAAGTGTATGTCTTAAACGAAAAAGAATACCAGTATACTTAGAAACAATATTTATAACATATGTGTTTTGTTGATTCCATTTGAGTGAATTATCTAAGAAAATACCCCAAAATTTGGTGTAAATACCTTTGAAATAGAAAATCGGGAAAACGTGTATTGTGTTTTTGTCTGCAATATGAGTAATAATAAGAACTATTATATCACATGTTTGAACAAAGCGAACAAAATTATCAATACATAAGTTGGACTTACATTCATTTAAATTCCAAAGTTATAGAGTGCGAGTCAAAAAAGAAGTTACCGAGATTGGTGATTTAAAACAAAGCAGAGGAGCGCATACCAAACAAGCATTTCTTTAGTTCATTTTAAAAAATGCAACAAATTGATAATTCCTTAGGGGGGTTGCCTATTTACTCATTCTTCGAGCACGGAATACAAAACAAATGCAAAGTAAGCATGTTTGCTGCATATTCTATCGACTTGATGACCATTAAGATTGATGATCGTTCATTCATTCATTGGAAAGCTTGCCTCATTAACCATTACGAGACTATTAAGTTTCCCTTAAAATTCTTGATGACATGTTGAGGAGCTTCTGGCAGAAAACTAATATCAATACTTTTTGAATCTAATATTTTACATTGGTATTTGAACAGTACAAAAAGTAGTGAATAAAGCATGTTGTAATATTTAAGGACCAGAAATGTTTATATATATACGACATTTAATTTCATTTTACTGTAAGTGTTATATAAATTGTGTTATATACACTTATATTACTGTAAGTGTTATATAAATTGCCCATTTTATGTGGAAAAATAGTTAAAAACGATGAAGCGATCAATATGTTTAAACACAGTATGAAAATGTAAAACCCGGTGTTGATTTGTAAACAGTAATTAAGGTGTTTGTGTATTAAAATATTCATGTGGAAATCTGAACACTGGCACTGATATGAAAGATGAACACCGTAAACGTGTTTATCAACTGTTACTGTGTGTTGAAATAACGAATACTTTAACGCCATAATAGTTGAACGTGTGTTAATAATTTAACATTAAAGTGACAGGAGGAGATTTTTTTAGGATACAAATTTCTCTCAAAGTGCATTTGATCGGTGGTAGACCACCTAAGGAGAAAGTTTCGAAGGTATATTGGACAAACAAGCACGAAAGAAAACCGCAAACCTTGTTTTGAACTGGTCTGGAATCCTAATCGTCCCTATAGGAAACCATGCTTTGAATTTCTGTCGTGCACGACAGAAATTACTAAATCATCATCTCATTACATAAAGACGGCGTATTCGGCTTATTCACTTCAGGTGTGGTCTAATACATTGGTAAGCATTCCAAATATGCAAAAAACCTGGGTTCGAAAAAAGATTGAGGGCGCTTCTCGCTGGAAATTTCCTCATGTCTCTTTAAGCTTTGCTATAAAAAGGTATAATGTTAATATTATGGTGTTATTATATTAACACTTCAGTATATTTTTTTACAAGAACGATTTACAATTTTGTAAGAATACTATCTAATTTTGAAAGAATTATATAATATTTTTGAATGGCTTTGAGTATGATACAAGAATATATTGCACGATCTAGAAAAATATATATTTTAGCGAGTTCAATATATTCAAGTATCATACGAAAAAAATAAATATTATTATTATTATTTAAATATCAGGCTGACTAAAACCAAACCTTGTGTTGTGGTGTTGTGTTATGTATTTTTGTGATAATATATCTAATTTTGCGAGAATATTTGCCATTTTTGTGATAATATCTCTAATTTTGCGAGAATATTTCTACATTATAAAAACAGTGTTTGGAATAATTTTTTTTCTAAGCACATTTCTGCCTTCATTTTGTAAACATGTTTAAATGTCAAACATGTTTAGAGGGTCGATGACTATTGTTTAGCAATTAAATTTGTATGTTTAGCAATTTGACCCGCATGTTTTTCTGTCTTTCTTTTCCTTCTATCCTTTCATTTCTTCTTTCTTTCCGTTTTCATTTCCTCTCTTTCAACCTTTTCCACCCTTTCACTCTTCTTCATATTTCTGCCTCACTGTTCTTACAGGCCATTTTTTCTGTCTTTCTTTGTGTTTGTATTTCAGTCTGTATTTCCCATTTTTCTGTCTTATTTTGCCTGCATGTCTCACTGTTTATTGGTCTTTGATTCGCTTTTTTCTGCAGTCTTTCTTTCTTCTTTCTTTCTTTTTATCCGTCTGCCTTTCTATCTTACAGGATGTCTTTCTGTAGTTTGTCTTCGTCTCTCTTTCTCAGTCTTTCGTTCTCGATTTTGCCTTTCTTTTTCAATTTGACATTTCCTTTCTTGGTTTTTCTCGTTTCCTTTTCCTTTCTTTCTGAATTTCTTTCTTTTTCTTTCCATCTTTCTATTTTTTTATAATTTCATTCTTTTTTATAACTGCTTTCACTCTTCGGTTATAATGCACGGCGTCCTCCCAAAATTTTATGAAATCAGTTTTGTGTACAAAAGCATAGAAAAATTTGATTTTTTTGGCAAAAAACTCACATAAACGATCAATCTTACAGGATTTTAGGGAAAAATAAGAAAGAAAATCACAAAGTTAAATAAAGGCCAATAGTCCGATCGCTATTAGCCTCGTCCTATCTGAAGATTTTTTTCCCTCATTTATCCTGTGAAATCCTAGGGCAAAATGGTGTTTGGTTTTGGATGTTACGATCGAAAACGTGCCCTTTTTTGGTCGACCAATATTTAATTTTACATATTAAAGTCACGTTTTTAGGTCTCACATCAAAACGGCTTGAAATTTTGGCGCAAAACTCAACAGATGGGTTTTTGGGTTGAAGGCCATTCTATCAAGATGAAAACTTTATATACTTAAATCGGACCATCCCCCTTTAATTTTTATCGTTCCTTTATTCATGAAACGGTAAAAGTAAAACTTGTAAAGGAATATGGTCTAGTAAGCCTAATTACTTTTTTTCTGATTAATAGTGACTGTTTGGGAGTAAAAGTCAGTAAACCATTAGCTGATATTTGGACTTGCCCGAACAACAATATCCTGTAAGTGCAAAAAAAGTCCGAAAGAGAATGAAGCACAAAGGCTTCAAACTTACGTAAACCTGCTTATACAGTGTGAGTCAAAAAAAACCCTACATTCAGAATAAAAAATAATTAAAATAGTTAAGAATTATTTTTGCTCAAATATTTGCTTTGGTTATAAAGAGGGATAAACAGGCTTTCGGATTTTTTTTTTTTTTTTTTTTACACATTTTTCGCCAAAATTAACTACATAAGTCTATGGAAAAATCATTTTTTCGAGGACATTTTTTGTTATAGCTAAAAATTTAGCCATAATTTTGTTGCGATTTTTTATATAAGTTGCGCACTCATGTCAGCTTTCTAATAAAACAAAAAAATAATGGGGTCACCGAGTACCCTTTTGAGATATTCATGCGAAAATCCTTATTTTTCTTGAAAAAACGAACCCGTGCGACATCTAGTGCGTACAGCTCCGACAAAAAACGCAGAATAATACGCAACGTGTTGAGCGCGTGTCTCGGAGTGTTGCGTGACCAGCGAGTATCGAGCCTATAACATTCGCTTTCACCTTTTTTAACTTTTATGTTCTGAATCCGAGTTTCGTGTTTATCATACTTTTTATTCGGCAGTTTGTGACAGGAGAGGCGGCATCGCTCCCGGTGTAGACCCTATTTAGGGTTTATAGGATTTTGTCTTAAAGAGGGACCGATACATGTCAATGAGGATTCTTCGCCTGACCCCTCGAATAACAGGAATAGGGCCTATTTCAAATAAAATAACTATATGAGAAAGGGACGATTTCGAAAGGCCCACCGTCCCCACAAAATAAGCAGCAAACATTTTCCCAGCACAAATATATACCGAACCCAAATGTCGAACCATTGGGTAAGCTAAATAGCTTTTTCTGTATCTGATTTTACAGTGCGAATTACCAAAAAAATAGATTAAAAATAATGCTAGGCAAATTATGCCACAGTTAAGCATGGCATGCATAGTGAGGTCTCGTATCGCGGCTTGACTCGCATTATATCTAATACGCATTAAACTAATCAATAGGCCTATTGTTTCTTTCAAACAGTGAAAGCACCATAAATATAATGTTGTGGAGGAACATGGGGGACTAAACAATCAGCACGAAATTCATGTAAATTTGGGAATTTTACTGCTGAGGACTAGGGGGAGACAGACCAACAAATCTGTGTTCGAGGACAAGTGCGGACAACGCTAATAAGGAGGGCTATTCCCCTCCCATTCGCTCACTGCTTCCAAGAGGCCAGGGAGAAAACACAATGAAGAAACAGTGTTGAACAAATGGAGCTAAATGAAAGGAGGTTTCATGTTCAAAGGGTCCCATGGCATCTACCATAATCGCGCGCTTCGTGCGCAAGAAGGTTTTTTTTTTGCGTAAAACGCTTGCGTACGCGGGATGTACGATCTTGTTTGTTAAGCACGGGCAATCGACGCTTCAGGCTGCGGGACATTTAGGAAGATATGAGGCTTGGAAAGATGCCAAAAAGTTGATATATGACCCAAACTCCTATAAATCAGGTTAGCCTCTTTAATTTAAAATGATGTTTAGAAATTCTGAGAACCGTCAAGGAACCTTTAGGAGTATATAACATCGTAATGAAGGTTTTTCACTCCGAATAGTAGTATATAGTAAGTGGGGGTTCTGGGGCAATTTCCTCATCGCAACCCGCCATTTGAGGCTGATGTAACTAGCCTACTACCCTCTATAAATGCCTCTAGGTACCCAATTAAAAATTCCAAAATTCGCAAATACTTTGAAGATGTATATGTTGTGGCCATTTTACGGCCTAGTGATTTTGAAAGCTGGTAAAAGTGTGCAATTGTGGGCTGATTGTAAAGTTGGAAATTTCGTATTTAGGGGCTAGTGCTGTGAGGGGTGTATGGGTATATGTTGCGGGATGTGTGGCTTTATTTAGTAAGTGTGTATGCGTGCTCTATATTATGTGCTCTATTGGGCTGGTGTGCGCTCTGTGTGGACTGGGTTGTGGGTTGGAATGGGGCGGTTTAGGGGGTGCGGGTGGTATGCTGTGCTTGGGTGTGCGCTGTGTCGTGCTGGGTGCATAGATTGCTGTGTGCATGGCCCCTATTTGAGCCGATTGTAACCAATTTACCCCAAAAAAACCCCTAGACCCCCAAATCCTCCAAGCTCAATTTTGCAAATCCAAATTGACAATCTGACATTTTAGCTGTAAAATACAACCTAATGTCATAAAAAAACACTGTAATACACCATGTTAAAGTGCAATTACTACAGGGATAGGGTGAAATGCTAGGCTGAATATCTTTGCTAGCCATTCAATTTTTAATTAACCATTGCCTAAGGTGTTGCAAAGTTTTGTGTCAAGAGTCTAGACTACATGTATATCATCCTACCACAAAAGATAGGGTTTATGAACTTTTTTTTTTCTAGCAATTCAATTTTAATTAAACATTTGGCCTAAGGCGGTTGCAAGCTTTCTTGTGTTAAGAGTCTATAGACTTTACACACAACAGGTAATAATCAATATACACGTCAAGCTATGAACTATGGTCCTTCCAGGCCACTTAAGTACTCACTCTTGCATGGACTAGATAGATTGGGCTTGGATGTGATTTCTAATTTAGGTTCAACGACCCATTGTCACAGGCATTGGATCGTGTAAGTTAAAAGTGTAATGTTTTAATGTTTACATCGTGTTATGATCATTCTAAGCCACCGTGCAGATGTCATCCAGTTGTCGAATCATTAATGTACAGCTTATCGCCCACGATATTATATGGACAAAATTTGTTTAATAAAAACAAATTTATTTGTCATAAGTACTAAGTGTGTCAAAGGATAAATGCAAATAAATGAATGACCTTGATAGGTGGAAAAAGTTACAAACCTTTAAAGCTGATAAAGTCCCTTTCTTCATATGTTGTTGATATCAAAATAAAAACTACTGACAGAGCCATGGGGCATGTGAAAAGGTTTTTTGGGATAATTCAACCCACAGGGTTTCGCACTGAAATGAATGGAATTGGGTTCTGAAGTATTACACGTAACACAGCAAAACTTTACCCCCCCCCCCCCAAATACGTGTTGTTACAGGGAATGCTATATATAGTTCATCATATATGAATACAAGACTAGTATTAACTGTACGTGCTTGTCGATAGAAAAGAACCGGGCATGTCAAGGCCGTGAATCCATACAAAAATTTCCACACTAATATAGAAGCGTGACCGGGGTTCCTTAGTCAACTTGGCGTCTTGGGGCTCCAACGGATATGATTAAGGACTGCGCACTTACGATTCTCCTAGTCCATCACACTTATGACTCGATCCGCTGTTAACCCTATACACCGTCAGGTTTGAATCGTTTATATGTTTATACACCACAATTGTCGCGCTCACCTCAACAACTGTTAGTTATCACAACTACTTAGCAACATCCGTGAATCCAGTATTAATTGTTGCCTTATCTACATCTACTGCACTATGAATATTACTATAGTGGAAAGAAACTATCGTGTTTTGCTCCCTTTATATTTTCCCCCCATGTTTGCAAATATCTTCGCTTAGGCATAGTGGTCGTTAATGTGCTGATAGAGGGTATAGGACGCTGATTTTTAAACCATAAAAACTAAGCTGGAAGTGCGGGATATCCAATTTAGGAGTTTGCAAACTAACTAACAGATGCAGATTTTTGTGTGTTATATGTGGTGGTATTGACATGGAGAGGGAGTTGTAGCAGGTATTCTGTGGAAAAGTAAGATATAGGTACACAAAATATACATAGAAAATCCGTCTGGATCAGAAGCTTTCTTGCATTCAAATTTCCTAACACTGATTTAGGTTAGAATCGTCGTAATATAAAGCTAACAACCCCAGAAAAAGTAAACTCTTGTGACAGCTATGAAAAAACTTTCAATGTGGGCTTATAATAAGAACAACAAATTAAAATAACAACAACTTGTCTATGGATCTTCACATGATTTCAAATAGCTGGAGTTGTCATTGCAATCTCTTGCCCCTTCAGACCTTCTTTTTCAGCTTCATCACGACTTTTCTTTTTCTCTCTCGGTAGATAACTCTTTGCGTATCCTTTACGAATTGTGATTTGTGATCGCGGGAACTTTCTATTTCCGAAGTGATACTCAAATCTATCGCTTGATTTTCTCCATCGTTAAAGCTTTGGATCAAGTCATGTTACGGATGATAAATTTTGACAAGGCAACAAATTGATTCGTCATGTTTTCACATTTCTTTACAACAAGCTTGCTTATTTATGCAGCTTACAATACGAACGACACCGTTGAGATTGCAACCAAACCAAAAGGGAGTGCAGATAGAGCACCAATAATTGTAGAAAGGCTGATTACAGTGCTGTATACAGCAAGGCAGTTAAATGATGCTAATATTGACCTAATGTGTTGTATTATAAAAGGGATTTATAAGCGTCTTTAAGCTACACGTGTTTCAGCCTCATTTTCTAAAATTGATTGCGTATTTCATTGTATGTTTGAATCTGAAGTGTTTGGTCCAGTATTCTCCTACCGGTAAGTGTGGTACAGTGCCGGGGTGTGGGTATGTTTGGTGGCATATTATATTTATAAAAAAAAATTCGTTGTAAAAAAATAAGCTCAAGGGTTATAAGAGGTTAATTTATGTATTATTCCAAAGCCTGAACTAAACGCTTTAACTCAGCTGGTTGATAGGTCTATTTTCTGTGTAGGGGGTGAGGCAGCAAAATACACCCCAAAATCGTGACTTGTATATCACATTCATATACTAAAGGAAAAATTTTTAGTTATAACCACCGTTATTTATGACAAAATTACGTATTGCATGTGAGTGTGGTGTTTTGTCGCCAGGTGCAACTTGAGTGTAAAACCCCATGTTATTCATTAATCCAACGTTGGAGTGAAATGGCAACAGTGAAATTTTGTTTATAAAATATTAAATTAGATTAATATTTTCATATCTGTGAAATTTTCAACATGGTAATCAACAAAATGCTGAATAATGTCTTGTTTGTTAAATTCATGGAATAAAAACTACAATTCCTATTGTTGA
The DNA here is from genome assembly GCA_023653785.1 of Ophioderma brevispina. Classification (NCBI taxonomy): domain Eukaryota; kingdom Metazoa; phylum Echinodermata; class Ophiuroidea; order Amphilepidida; family Ophiodermatidae; genus Ophioderma; species Ophioderma brevispina. Next base: position 12,253 of record JAMKCH010013738.1, on the reverse strand, counting down.
CACCAAAAGTATAATAGACTAGGGCACCACCTAAATTTACAGTATCATGCATTCTATTGTTCGCCAATCAATATTACAAAGTTTATTTGTTTTGCGTGTTCTCGATAGTGATTCATTTGGTGACAATCAACACTGTAAACTATCGCATTTTATTCTGTTAAACACTATCACAGTTTACCGCATTCTATTAAGCTGTATTCTGCCCAACAGGAATATAGATGGTTTAATGTTGGTCAGAGAGTTAAAAAATGTTAAAGGACTCATTATTAGTGCGGTGGGGATTCTCAAGGTTGCTGAAAAGTAGCAAAGTCGATGCGGGTGATAAGTCTTGGTTATATGTGCATAATCAATTGTAAAACTTCTAATGCATTCAATGAAACCAAAGCTTTACCAAAATTGGAAAGTTCATGTAAAATCCTTTGTTAGTTGTATTATTGACGAATAGTTATTTCGTTTCAGAGGGATTTTAATATTGTGTTAATCTAAACTAATTTATCCCCATCAAAATCAAGGTTTTCTGCTCAAAGAAAAAAATGACTTTGTACCATCCTCCAAAGGAAACAATAGTATTACTAAGGGCATGAGGAGTCTATACTCATGTTCATTGAACCAGCGATCCAAATATGCTTGTATTTACAACTATGTCTATCTGTAGGAGTTCCAATATTGATAATTTTATTATTATTATCAACCAAATTCCTGTCAGTGTATCGCCGACTTTAACTTTATGATATTTATATGGGATACGAATTTGAAAAGTACCCATCAGTAGCAGCAATCTTTTCATTTACGGGTGTTTTTCAAGTGATAATTTTAGTTCCATCCCTATGCAAGATCGTGGTATTTGAGTATGGTCAAGAGTTGAAGAACTTTCATTTTTAAGATCCGCTCTGGGCCAGAAAGTGGCGTCATTAGTAGTAATAGTATATTTCTATTTATCTCACGTTATACGGCGATGGGTTGTAAATGGTGTTTAGCTTATTGTTTAGCTCATTTCCCCATCAACTTAAAATCGAAGTCTAACTCATTAATGCTGCCCGATGTGAAGAAACTTAAAAATGGGGTTCCTCCCCCCCCCCAAAAATGGATGGTAAAATATGCCCAAAGATTCAGTGAAATTGGATAACCCTCAACAGTTGAGATGGTTTTAATTGCTGATGATTATTTTCCATATTGCTAGTGTTGATATATTGCTTTAAATAAAATAAGTAATCGTTTTTGGTAAAAAATCAATAAACGCGGCTCTTCGACTCCCCAGTCAAAACCAATTCATCACTATCCATTCCCAATAAATTACTGTATAGGCTCTGGCAACCACATTGATAATCCTTTGGAATAACCATAACGATTAAACCATTCGCTTTATTTACTGAGATACTGAAACATCAATTCCTTGTTAAAAGTTCAACTGAATTGTGCAAAGGGTAGAGTCAAATAAATTTTACCTCGGGAGATTCTCCACCACGTTCCCCATCTCCAGTTTGCTTTCATAAACATGATACCAAACTACCATACAAAAATACGTGAGTCCAATCATAACCTTTTATTCGAGTATCAATATGCTCTTGGAAGTATATGGTTACCTTACTAGCAGTCGTTATTGTTATGAACATTATATATTATTTAATATAATAGTATAATAGATTCATTAGATTCACGATAAATCAAGATTGCAGAAATATCGTGCGGGTGGGTGTATGAACCAACTCATCAGTTTAGCCTAGTATCACCAAACATCATAAACAATTAACAATCCAAAACAATTCATTGTAAAAATTTCCCAACATATGGACTAATTACAACCTACCACAAATAAAGATCTGAAATTTATAATGATTGGCTTTCAAATCACATGCAATTCTGGCAGATCAATAGTTTGCAGGTGGGTGTACAAACGGTTGTGGATGTACCAAAAATCATGTACACAATAAAGATTCAATGCTCTAAGAAAGTTATTTCGAGTTCCTGTTATTATCAATACGTCGATTCTAACCGAAATGCAAGCCCTTACAGCCGATGAATCATTTAATACCTTAAACAATGGGATTAAATTTAAATGACTTTTGAACGAATTTTGGTTGATTTGCAGTTTCCTGAAGCTGATTTTAGACAAAAATTTGACCCCTCACAAGGCATGGGGCGTTCGCTACTATACAAGTTTCACAAACAGTATCTCATCATCATATGAGAATGACAAAAGAAAAAGTATTAGCACAAAGGTTATGATTACGATCCCAAACGCAATTGACTGGAATGTACATTCGTGTAAATTTGGATCCGGACCATCACACACTTATAAAATTGAATATATTAGCAAGACTTGGACGATAAAAAATTCAATGGATGCTATTGGTAGTTGTATTAGATAAAAGTAAAGGATTCACACAGGGCAGGCATACGGCGAATAAAACGATTCTATAAGAACTGAGTATGGGGCTATATTAGGGAGCACAATATCAGACGAGATCAACAATTTGGGATAGGCAAGGCTTTGATGCTCAAAAACAAATTTATGCCAATGTTGAAGATGTAATGAATTCGAAAAGTGATTTACCAAGTTCAAAGATAGCAGTCTACATTGCAATATGCCCGCTCAAAAGTAGATTACGTTATTGGGCTAGATCTTATATGATTCCAAGTGACTGGATTGATATTGGGTACTATTAAGGTTATAATAATTTATTCGTAATCGCTCATCCGATTTACAACTGGGACATAATAATGGAAGTAAATGAAGACAAAGCCAATTCGTCAAGAAACCTTCCAATCATCCCCAGATGAATTTGATGCACCTTCGACACAAGATTTGCCCCCCTGACTTTGATACACCGGCCGGTACAGATTTACCATCCGTGCACAGATGCTTTTGATACACCACAGGCACAAGATTTTCCCCCTGCAGGATTACCTCCAGTGGAAGATGATTAAAAAAATAAATGTACACTAAACACATGATGAAAACAAAACACTTATTACATAGGTGGAATAATTATTGTTCTTGATTTGGTTTTGGGAAATAATATAAATATAGCAAATACCTGCTAAATGCAACCACAAGTATCCAAAACATGTTCAGCTACAAATCCAACAACAGCTGGGCCAGATTTTAACAGAAAACAATAATACTACAATTGGATCTGGAAAAGAAGCTAAACATCTTATCAGCTATTTTAATAATAAGTTTGATATTGTTTAAGTTGATCTTTGATACATTCGCTTACAGTTTTCGTGGACTAGTCTGGCCAGGTTTTGGCCTGGGTTTAGGTTTGGTCCTGGCTCAGGTGTAATTGCCAGACTGCATTTTTGTAGCTAACAGAATGCCTTAACTCAAAGCAGCAATAGCCATAATCAAAGCAGTTAAATTGTATATAAAAAATAGTTCATAACTTGTTCTTTAAACAAAGTGCGAACACGATTCACCTAATGTCATATTTCATTAACATCTTGTCAATGGTTGTCTGACTCGCTCAATTTGATTTCTAAATTTGCCATCAGACTCTGAATTTATCCAATAATTGATTTTTCTCCGAGTCGCAATTTCTTTTTTGTTTTCAAAATCAGAAGGTGTTCATCTCGCCTAGCACAGGCTTTTAATCTCTTACTTTTGCTTTTAAACGTTCTCTTTCAACGAGTTAAATGTTTAAAAATGTCCCTCATATTGTAAGGGAAACGATCTAATCAGGCGTAATTCACGGTATGGTAATGATCCTTCAGGACCTAGAGCAACGGGTTGTGCATCTGTCTATAACTTTTCCGGGAACGTATGCTACCCGGTTTTTGTTCGCTTTTTTCGTGGGTGGTAGCCCAGATTTTTCCAGAAAACATAGAATTGCAAGATATTTCAAAATGTACAAGAAAACGGAAAAAGGTATGAAAACAGATGCACAAAACCGAATTGGCTCGAGGTCCTGAAGGATCATTACCATACTGTGAATTAGCCGGATTAGCATGAGTATCCCTTAAAAAGATGAGGACAAGTGTTAAATCCATTAATCGGGAAAGAGAACGGTTTTAAAAAGCAAAAGTAAGAGAATTAAAAGCCGGTGCGAGAGCGAAGATGAAACACCTGCTGATTTGGAACGAAACAAGAAAAGAAAGCAAATTGCAGACTCGGAGGAAAAAAAATCAACTTATGGATAGAGAAATTCAAGAGTATGAGGCAAATTAGAAGTAAAGTGAGCGGATGTCAGCAGACATTGACAAGATGTTAAAGGAAGATATGACTTAGGTGACGTGTCGAACTTTTGTTAAAGACAAGGTATTACTCTTTTATCCATTTAACTGCTTTGAGTATGGCTATTGCTGCTTAGTTGAAGGAAATGTCTGTTAGCTACAAAAAATGCAGCATCTGCAATTTACACCTGAGCAGGACCAAAAACCTAAACCGGCCAAAACTGGGGCCAAAGCCATAGTCCTCCGAAAACCGTAAGCGAATGGATAAAAGATCAACGTTAAAAAAATATCAAAAGCTATATTAAAAATAGCTGACAAGTGTTAGCTGCTTTAACAGGAATCATTGGTAGTATTATTAGGTTTCTGTTAAAATCTGTCTCAGCTGTTGTTGGGATTTGTAGCGGAAAACTGTTTGGATAATGGTGTGCTTAGCAGGGTATTTTGTATAATGATATTATTCAAAAACCAAATCAAAGAACCAATAGTTATTCCCCTAGTAAGAAGTAGTTGTTGTTCACATTTGTTAGTGTATATTATTTTTATTCATCTTCCAGGAGGATATCTGCACAGGGGGCAAATCTTGTGCCGGTGGGGTTGTATCCAAAATAATTGGCACTGGAGGTAACTCTTGTACCGGAGGCGTATCAAAGTCAGGGGGCAAATCTGGTGTCGAAGGTGCATCAAATTCATCCGGGGGTGATTGGAAGGTTTCGTTGAGCAATGGAGTTCTTCATTTAATTCATTATTATGTCCAGTTGTAAATCGGATGATGACGATTACGATTCAATATTATACCGTTAATAGTACCAATAAATATCCATGTCACTTGGAATCCTATAAAGATCTAGCCCAATAAACGTAATTACTTTTGAAGCGGCATTATTGCAAGGGAGACTGATATCTTTCACTTGACACTTGGTAAATCCAATTCGGAATTTAATAAATCTTCAACATTGCTATAAATTGTTTGACATCAAAAAGCTTTGCCTAGCCCCAAAATTGTGATCTCGTCTGAGAGTTGTTCTTCCTATCTAGCCATCGTAAGTTCTTATAGATCGTTTATTAGAGCGTTATTGCCTGCCCGTGTGAATCCTTACTGTACTAATACAAATACCACTAGCACCATTGGAATTTTATCGTCAAAGTTATTGTCCAATATATTAAATTTATAAGTGTAGTTTTGGATGGTCCGGGATCCAAATTCCCCGAAAGTTGGTACATGCACAGTAAAATTGCTTTTGGGATCGTAATCAGAACCTTTTTCTAAACTTTTGCTTGGTCATTCTCATATGATGACGAGAATACTTTGTGAATTGTAAGAGCGAACGGCACCAATGCCTTGTGAGGGGTCTTAATTTTGTCTCTAAAATCAGTTCAGGGAGAAGAAAATTGCCAAATTCAGCAACAAATCTTTCACAAAGGATTCAATTATCGCCCTGTTTAAGGTATTTAAAATGATTCATCGCTGGTAAAGGGCATTGGCATTTCGTTAGATTGACGTATTGATAAAGCATGAAATCGAAATACACTTCTAATCATTGAATCTTTATTGGTAATGGATTTTTGGATACGCCCACAACCAGTTGTAGCCCACCCACACTGGCAAAAATCAATTGATTGCTGCCAGAATGCATGGAATTGAAAGCCATCATTATTAAATTTCCGGATCTTTTATTCGTGGTAGTTGTTAATTAGTCCATATGTGGGAAAATTTTACAATGCATTGTTTGTTTTTAATTGTTATTATGGTTGGTTTTGTACTAGGCGAAAAACTGGATGAGTTGTTCATACACACCACCCGAACGATATTTTGCATCTATGTAACTGAAATCTTAATGGAATAACTCATATATATCTATATTAAATATAATATGTTCACAACAATAACGAATGCTAGTAAGGGTAAACCATTATACTTTACAAGAGCATATGATAACCTCGAATAAAGGTTAATGAAGTGGAATTCAACGTATTTTGTATGGGTAGGTGGTATAAGTTTCTGAAGAGCACAACATGGAGATGGGGAATGTGGGTGGAGAATCTACCGAACGGTTAAAAATTAGAATTGGAATATCCACATTTCACAATGGTTGAACTACTGTTAACAAGTGAAAATTGATGGTTTCAGTATCACTGTAAATAAAGCGAATGGTTTAATTGATATGGTATCCCAAATGGATATCAAATGGTTTGCAGAGCCTATACCGTATTAAGTGAGGATGGGCTAGGTGATGATTGGGGGAGCGGGGGAGACGAAGGAGGACCCGCGTTATGGATTTTTACCAAAAGAATACTATTTAGTTAAAGCAATTTCAAAAACTAAGCCAATATGGAAACAAATATAATCAGCAATTAAAACCTCTAAAACGTTAGGTGTTATCCCAAGGTCGACGAATCTTGGGAGAATATTTACATCAATTGAGAACCCCATTTTAAGCGTTCTTCACGGGATGTATTAATGAGTTAGACTTCGATTTTAAGTGAATGGGGAAATGGAAAGATAACACATAAGCTAAACAACCATTACAACCCATCGACTTAGTACTGAGATAAAATAAAATGGATATATTATTTCGAAAAAAATAAAAAACGTAAAAAAAATAAAAATCTTAAAAGTGAAAGTTCTTCAATCAGGACTAGCTCAAATAACCAACGATCCTTGATCTGGATATGGCGAGGGAAATAAATTATCAACTTTAAAACACCCGTAAATAGAAAAGATGCTGCACTCTGGGACGATCAAATTAGATCCCATTATAAATATCCTAAAGTGATAAAGTCAGGCGTACATGACAGGAAATTTGGTATATGGATTAATAATAAAATTATAATCTTGGAACACGCCTACAGATGAGGACAGTGTTGTAAATAAAACTAATATTGTGGACTAAGCTGGTTCAAACATGAACATGATTATCACTCCTCATGCCTAGGAAGATACATAGTGTTTCCTTTGTGAGGATGTTATACAAAGTCATAGTGTTGTTGAGAGCAGAAAAACCTGATTAGATGGGGATAAAATTAGTGGATTAAAAACAATATTAAAATACCTCTGAAAACGAATAAATATCCCCTTCAATAGAACAATAACAACAAGATTTTTCAACTTTCAAATTTGGTAAATAAGCTGGGTTTCATGGAATTAAATAGAAGTTTTATCAATTGCTTATGGCAATCAAGCAAACGTGCTATCACCGAATGGACTTTGCTCTTTTCAGCAAAGCGGGAGAATCCCCACCACGCACTAATAAGAGTCCTATAAACATTTTTAACTCTAACGACCAAACAATAAACATCTAATATACTGTGGCCAGAACGAGGACCGATTTAACTTTCGGTAACTGAAGGTTTTAACAGATAGAAATGCTATAGTTTACAATGTTGAGCACCAAAATGAACATATAGCGATCGAACACGCAAAAAATAAACTTTGTTATTGGATTAAGGAGAACAATAAGGAATGCATGCTAAGTAAATTTAGGTGATCTATCTATGATAACTTTTGGTGTTTTCAAAAAATTAGGAATGTAGTTGTATCCAGAAATTTAAAACAAAAAAAGAAATTATCACATTGTGGATTACCATGTTGAAAAAATTCTCACAGATGATGGAAATATTAATCTAAATTTATATTTTTAGAAACAAATTTCAATGGGCTGAGGTCCATGGGGCCAGTACCGAGAGTGAGAAGGGCGGGTAGAAGGGGTGGAGCGGTCAGCAGGGGGCGACAGATAGGTACACAGACGCGGTCGGCGAGACAGAGTTTGCGTCGAGAGGATAGGGTGCCAGGCGGATCTAATATGAGAACCCCATCAGGACGGTTAATTTTGTATCCGGTGGTATAATCAAAAATATTTTCCTAGGAATGATTGGTTTTCATTGTTGGGTGTGTTAGCTTGTCTCTATGATCACACCAGAAAGAAAATAGACCTAAAGCTGAGGTAAAGCGTTTCGCAGGCTTTGTAAATAACTAAATTAAACTTCTTAATATAACCCTTGATCTTATTTTTTACAACGAAATTTATATTTGTATAATATATAATAGCCGACAGAAAATACCCACAGCACCGACGGAACTGTACCCACACTTAACGGTAGGTAGAGAATATGACCCAAAAATTGTAGCTTAAACAAAGTAACATGAATACGCAATCATTAGAAAAGAGGGCTGAAAATGAAACGGCAACACGGGGGTTAGGCTAGAAGGACGCTATAAAAGCGGCTTATTAATACCAACACATTATGTCTAATATTGCATCAAGTTTAACTGCAGGTGCTAGTAAGTACAGCTACTGTAATAAGCCTTTCTACAATATTGGGTCTATCTGCAACCTCCCTTTTGGTATTGTGCACTCTCAACGGGTCTCTTAGTATTGTAAGCTCAGAAAGAAAGCAAGATTGTTTTAAAGAAATGGGGAAATAAAACATGAACGCATTCAAATTTGTTTGCCTGTCAAAATCTCAATCGTACATGATCTGTATCCAAAGGATTTAACGGATGGGAAAATAAAGCGATGAGAATTTGATGGTATTATTCGGGTAAAGAGAAAGTTATCCGATCACAAATCACAAATTCGTAAAAGGGATTACGCAACGAGTATTCTACCCGAGAAGAGAAAGAAAGTCGTGATGAAGCTGAAAAAAAAAGGTATTCGAAGGGGCAGAGATTGCAATGTAGCACCTTCCCGGTATATTGAATCATGTGAAAGATCCATAGATAAAGTTGTTGTTATTTAATTTGTGTTCTTAGTAGAACACACATGAAAGTTGTTTTCCTAGCGTGTCACAAGAGGTACTTTTCGGGGGGTGTTAGCTTATTATTACGGACGATTAACCTAATATCCTTGTTAGGGAAATTGAATGCAAGAAGCGTATGGATCAGGACTGATTTTCTATTAATTTTTTGTAACCTAGATTACATTTTCCCCAGAATCCTTCTAGCAACCCCCTCTCCATGTTCAATACCAACACATTATAACCACACAATAAATCTGCAATGTAGTTAGGGTGCACACTCCAAACTTGGAATCCCGCCACTTCCAGCTTAGTTTTGTGGTTTAAAAATAAGCCGTCTATACCCTATATACAGCAACTATTAAACAACCCACTAGGGCCTAAGGCAAGATATGTTTAAATATTAGAACCCCGTGTTCTTCCACTTTAATTCCTCAGAATTTAAACTTATGCTTTATACCTGGGAAAGTTTTGTACTAACAAGTTTAGACGTGCGGTTTTAACTAGCTAGACTGTCATTTCAGAAATCATTGAAGCATTTATAAATTCTAATTTACAATTACCGGCAATACCAAGTTTATGACACTACGTAATTGAAATCGTTTGATTGTTCAACGGGCCTTGACATGCCGGTTCTTTGTTCTATCGAACAAGCACGTACAGGTTATATACTAGTATTGTATTTAATATATGCTGAAAACTATATATGCAATTCCTCTTGTGTAACAATACATTTTTGTAAAGTTTTGCTGTGTTACGTGTATACTTCGAACCAATCCATCATTGCAGTGCGACACCTGTGGGTGATTATTACCATAAAAAACCTTTCACATGCCACATGGCTATGTCAGTAGGTTTATTTGATTTCAAACAACATATATGGAAAGGAGGAGGAAGGTGGAAGTTATCAGCGTCTTAAAGGTTTTGTTTTGTAAATGTTAGTCCCACTATCGAAGGTCAATTCAATTTATTTGCCATTCTATAGGGCTTTGACCCACTTAGTACTTAGGAACAATAAATTGTTTTTATTAAACAAATATTGTTATATATTATAAGTTGGCGATAGCTTTACATTCATGTTCGACAACGTGGATGGCATCTGCACGGTGGTTTAGAATGATCATAACACGATGTAAAAGCATTAAACGACTGACACTGAACTTACACCGATCAAATGCAGTGACAAAGGTCGTTGAATGAAAACCTTAATATTAGAAAGTCACATCCAAGCCCAAGCTATCTAGTGCATGCAAGAGTGAGTAACTTGCTGTCTAGGAAGGACAATAGTTTCATAGCTTGACGTGATGCTTGATATTACTTGTGTGTGGTAAAAGTCTATAGATCTTAAACACAAGAAAGCTGCAACCGCCCCCTAGGCAATGGTTATGAAAAGTGAATGGCGAGAAAAATTAAGGTTCATAAACCATATCTGTGGTGGTAGGTGAATTAACATGTAGTCTAGACTCTCGACACGAAAAAATTTGCAAACGCATTAGGCCATGGTTTAATAAAATTAAAGGGTGCAAAGATAAAATTCAGCCGAAGCATTTCACCCTATCCGTAGTAATTGCCACTTAAGCGTGTATTCAGTGTTTTTTATCGGACCATGAGGTTGGATTTTAGCTAAATGTCAGATGGCGATGATTTGCAATTGAGGCTTGGAGGATGGGGTCTAGGGGTCGGGGTTTTTTGGGGTAAGAAATGGTTACAATCGGCTCAAATAGGGGCCATGCACACAGCACGCAACAGCACCAACAAAGCACGCATAAACGCACATAAGTGCATGCACACATTACACACAGAGCGCACACATCCCACTAAGGCACATATACGAGCACGCATACAACACTTAGCATAAATAAGCAAACCACCTATACACATAGCACCCCTACAGCAATATCACCTAAATACTAAATGTTCCAGCTTACTAGCCCACAATTGCACACTTTTACCAGCTTTCAAAATCCCTAAGGGGCCTTAAAAGCTCCAATATTACATCTTAAAAGGATTTGCGACAATTTGGAATTTTGAATTGGGTACCTAGAGTCATGTTTACGAGGGTAGTAGGCTTCGTTAAAAATCAGCTCAAATGGCGGTTTCGCGAGGAAGGATTGCCCCAGAACCCCCACTTACTATACTACTATACATACATTGTAGTATTTTTTCGTGTTGTCTTTTCCAGACATTAATTCTGGATCAGTCCTGGATCAAATTACATATCAGTATGTCATTGATTAAAGGGCTGACTCAGATATTTATTGAGGAAGGTGTCCTCAATTTCGAACCAATCATGTTTTTTTGCACTATGACATGATTCTTGTTCATATTAAATCCCCATTACCATATGAAGTTTGTCTTGTCTCGGTTCCCGGTGCGTTGTCATCCAGGCACATTATAAATAATGCTCATTTATTTAATATATAAATATCTAAGCTCAAATGTCTCCCTTCATAAGAAAATTTCATACTTTGTAAACAATTCCGATACGAAATATTGTGTTATAGGCCTACATAGCACCACATGGCACTCTTAACTAAATGTTGACTGCATCAAAATGAAAAATCTCAAACTTTGGAATTTTAGAATTTTTTTAGGTGAATATCTTTTGGTTCTAGTTGGCTATTTTTAATTAACCCAAAAAAATTATTTTGAAATTTTCAATTTTTAACCCCGTATAAACCATTTATAAATGTACATGTATGAGACAGTCTCTTTTGGTCTGTAAAGGGGATCTCATGTCTGATGTGATTGTCGCTTATCTGTATTTGAAAGTGGTGAAGTTTTTGTGCTTGGTACCTGATGAGTGATGACCTATGCTCATCCATGATGTGTATAGTTATAAATTTGTCAGTATATCGTTGTCGACTGGTTTTTATTGATGCATGTTTTCTAGTGTATCTTTGCCATTAGTTGGTTTATCTTGTTTTTTATACATTGATAGGGTGATGCTCTGTTCATCACTGTAATGATGTGTATCCTTTTGTAATTGTTCAATGTTATTTGAATTGAAATGAGTTTTAATAATATTGGTTTGTTTTTTATATTTAAATGTTTTCAATGACAAATGAATGACCCATATAACACAATTGTGTGAGTTGTCGGTAAAACTTAATACTACTCACATCACATCACCTTCACTCCTTATACACCTTTTAAAGAAACTTATTCTAATATTTTCATATTGGCAGTAACATCAGTCTCCATATGTGTAGCCACCAAAGTTCACTATGTGGAAATTTTTATCAACTGTCTTGTGGTCATTGGAGGTCATGGGGGAAAAGATGAACATGCTGCTTCTTATCGATACACAAATGGCATTTCGGCAAATTCAAATAGAACTGTCCTC